>JAKMXF010000021.1:0-89636 GCA_024704765.1 Oopsacas minuta | reverse complement strand
AGAGCATGCAGAAAGAAACTGATTGCAGATTTGAAATCAGCATCCCAAAATTATATAGAATCAATTGAAAAATCTCATGCAACAAAAAATGAAAAAAAATTGTTGAGCAGTGTTATCATCCTTTGAGTCCGTAGATTCAACAATGGGTATACATTCACCACACGTAACTATCTCAAAAATTCATAATTGTTTGAATAATCTTGAAACTTTCTGTATATGGAGTTTAACTATTTGGGGTTATAATATATTCAAGTTAGATATATTACTTGACTAATTCCTAAGATATATCATGACCCGCAAGACTTATTTAACGCCCTGATGGAATCATTGAATCTGACTTGTAGCAAGTTTCTAAATTCAATTTCAAAGGTTTGTTCATAGTCAGATTGAGTTTGACTTGTACCGACTCTCTACATTCAATTTCAAATGTTCGTAAGTAGACACATTGATTCTTACCTTTAACATGATTCTGTATTCAATCTCAAATTTTTTCACTTAGGCACATTGAACCTGACTTGTGGCAAGATTGACACTTCGCTAAATATTGTTTGCACATAGACAGATTAAATCTGACTTCTAGCAAGTTTCCAGATTCATTCTCAATTGTTTCTACATACATATATTGAACCTGATTAGTGACAAGATTCAAAATTCTATTATAATTGTTTACACGTAGACTGATTGAATTTGACTTGTAACAAGTCTATACATTCAAATTCAGATGTTTGCTCATAGACAAATTGAATCTGACTTGTAGCAAGTTTCTAGCTTCAATCTCAGTTGTTGCTCATAGACACATTGAATTTCACGTTTTACAGGTTTCTACATTCAATTTAAAATTTTTCACATGAACACATATAATCTGACGTATAACAAGCCTTCAGATTGAATTGAAAATGTTTGACATATTCGCATTTGGAATCTGGCTTGTGGCAAGCCCCTTCTAAATATTTCAAATATTTGCAAATAGACGATTTAAAGCTGAAATGTGGCAATTCCCAAAGTTCCTTCCAAATGTTTGAAGATAGAGTCATTACTTCTGACTTGTAGCAAGTGTATACATTCAGTTTCAATGTTGAACAAAAGTATCATTGAATCTAACTTGTAGCTAGATTATCCCTTCCATTTCAGCTGTTAGCCAGTAGAAACATTGAATCTGACTTGTAGCAAGATTCTATATTCAATCTCAATTATTTTCACATATATTGAATTTAAAGTTTTGCAAATTTCTACATTCAATTTCAAATGTTTTCTCACAAACACATTGATTCTGACATTTAGTAAGTTTATCCATCCAATTGCAGATGTTTGCACATAGACACATGGAATCTCACTTGTAGCAGGATTCTAGATTCAATCTCAATTGCTTCCACGTGGACACATTGAATGTTAAGTTTAGCAAGTTTCTATATTCAATTTCCAATCTTTGTTCATAGTCACGTTGAATATTATTTGGGTAGAAATTTTACATTATGCTTCAAATGTTTGCACATATACACATTGAATTTGACGTGTAGCAAATTTCTTGATTCAATTGTGAATGTTTGTCATATTCACATTGAATCTCGCTTGCTGCAAGTCTCTTCCATACATTTAAATATTTGCACATTGAAAATTGGAGCTGAATTGTCGCAATTATCAAATTTCAATTTCAATTGTTTGCACATAGACAGATTGAATATGTCGTGTTTGTCTGAAAAACTTGCATGTAGGCGAACTTCCTAATGAGGGAACATATTATGTGCAATTGGGCCGCTGTGAGCCTAAAACACTTGCAAATACGCCAAATTGCTAATATGCGAACTGGTATATACTAAATCTCCATACTTTGCTCGTGTCCGCTGAAAAATTAGCATACTGGCCAATCTTGCTAAGAAGGCTATGGTTAAGTGTAATACTGATCTATACAAACATTTTGAGAGTCAGTTTCGCATTTCGCCACATGGAAATTGTGAAACTAAACAATGCAAAGTGTTGTCAGTCAAAATCAAAGGTCAATACATATTCACTGCAATACTTTACTTAACAAAACGTTCTTCTCAATTCCAAATAGCGACACATGTGAAGTGAAATACTGAGCTATCCAATGTTTGTAATAGTCAATTTCACATTTCGCTCCATAATCATTGTGAAACTAATCAATACAAATTGTTCTTACTCAATATTTACTCTCAATATATATTTACTGGAAACTTGACTATACAAAAAGTGTTCACTCAATTTCAATTAGCGACACATGCGAGATGAAATCCATAGCTATACAAAGTTTTTAATAGTCAGTTTCACTTTTCGCCACCTAGAAAAAGTGAAACTAAACAATACAAATTGTGGCCACTCAATTTTACATGTCAACACATATTCACTGCAATACTTTAAGAAAGAACTCTTTTTCCATAGTTCCAATAGCGACACAAGTATGGTGAAATACTGATCCATACAATTGTTTTGATAGTCAGTTTGACATTTCGCGATGTAGAAATTCTTAAAGTGAACAATACAAAGTGTTGTCACTCAATTTCCAATAGCGACACATTTCTAAGGCACCATTTTGTTCAATCTCCTACATCAAATGATTTGGCTAAATCCTCAAACTAATCGATTTCAATACTCAGTCAATTTCCTCACATTTTAAGAATATTATTGTGTGCCTCAACTAAACTATTAGCCTGTGGATGGTAAGCCCGAGTGCTTCTGTTATCGATTCCAAGATTAGGATTGAATTCTTGAAATATCTATAGTGCAACAAATTTTGACAAATATCTATAGTAAAAAGTATGCACCACTTTACATTGCTGTTAAATTCTTTCCCCTGCTCATGTTGGATTATTATTGGCACTCCTACTTCGAGGTTTTTATGTTGGAGTGCCGATATAACCTCCTCTGAGGTCTTCGTCTTCAGAGGCCTTGCCAAAACATGCTTAAGTAACACACGTTTACTAGGATATGTTTATATCCTTCAGTAGTAGTGGGAAATTCGCACACAAGGTCCATTCCTATATGCACCCAGGGATGGCTAGGAAGTGCAATTGGATGTAATTTTTTCTGTGGTGCCAATGGCAATGCAGCAGTCTGCTGAGTGACAACATAAGTTTTCACCTTTAAAAGAAATGGGATAGTTAGTATGTAATGAGGTAATTTTGATCTAATTTACAAACTACTCACATATTCATTTATTTCCGCGTGCATTCCCTTCCTCATGCACTATCTTTAAGTGGAAGTAGATGTAGTGTTAATTCCAGGATGAACAACCTGGTTATAGAAGATCTGGAATATCTCTGCTATTTAATCTCTCCTCGGAAGCGTGACTTGGGAAAGATTTCCAACAATATTGACTGTCTAAAAAACGATTTCGATAGTTTTCATCACTTAATCTCAAAGGAAAATATCTACGATTTAATCGCTCAGTTTTGAAATTAAGTTGAATTCTACTCAATTCTTCTATCAGCCGCATAAATTACAATTAATGTATTATTTAATGTCAAAATCTCGATTTTACTTTTAAAGTTTATATGCTTCGATGAAGAAACGTGTTGCTTTCCGCTTGACGTTACATCTGGCCCTTGATGTAGGTATTTCTGGTGGAACTGAGCCATCTTGAAGAAACTTAAAGTATTATCAAATTGTTTTGCCTCAGTAGAAAAGTTTCGCTAAATTTCTAAAATTACTTAAAAGTAATTATTTCAACTAGAAAGTAGTATTGTGCATTTCGGAGAGGGTATATCTTAGATGAAAACTAGAATTTAAAGTTCATATAAATGGACTGAGAGTTTGAGACTATCGTCAAGACAATCTGGAACTAATAGAAATTACACAGATTTTTGCGGATTCTAGCTGCCTTAAAATATCATAGTACCCAAAAATATGATAAATGTTGGATATACATGGTATAATCATGCAGTGCCTCAAAATATTATACATCAGTACAATCAGTAGATAGGCCATTTATGCTATTTTGTATTATATTTTGCAAATTATTGGCATTAAATGGCCATTTTTCCATTCGAAAAGTGGCGTTTCTTCTTCCTCGATTGTCTAGGAGCTTTGAGCAGCCACATTCCCATGTGTCAAATTGTACAACTCGGCATGTATATAAGCTAGGTTCAAAAACTGTTTCACACCCTTGAGAAAATTAAGTTAAAAGAACATTAAATAGGAGTTTATAGTAAAATTCTTGAATTTGAAAAATGTTCAGCCAGAGATAAATTGATAGACAAAGCAGAGTGAGGCATATTTTTGCTTCATTCAATAAATCGAAATTCTAATTAACTTGCTTTTCTTTCCAGGCGATTTCAAATAAATAGCTATGTCGATTACAGGTATATCTTTGCTGAACTTTACAATACTTCTTGATAGTTTACCAAAATTTTTCCAATTTTTCAAATTTTAATTTTTAAGGTATTTTTGCATTTTTGGATACTAGATGATGATACAAAAATCCTGCTAAAAATTTTCGAGAGATCGAACAACTAGAAGTTGTGGAAGCTATCTATTCCATACTCACCCCTTAGGGCGAGTAATGAATGGTTTTACCTTTTCGATTCTGACTTCTTTAGTTTCCTAGGGGTCACTATCTCAACAATGGTGTCACCTACTCTTTTTATTGTATACAGTGCTGACCATTTTAATTGACTTTTAGTCCGGGCTGTTATTTAACTTACCCTCATTGACAAACTAGTACATAGTATCCTGGCTCATAACGTATTCATAAGTGAGGAACAGAAACGGCACTTTGCACCTAATTTAAGGCGGGTCATTTACCATACTATCAACTTAATCATCATTAACAGTGTGACCTGTCGGATTAAACTAATAAGTATAATACCTACGAATAACTTGCTACAATCGGATATTGTCACCGAGGGTTCCATTATAATATAATATATGCAATACTTTGTAATTAAATAATTGTTTGGTGGAATCACTGCATCATTCCATTCATCCACTGAATAACCTGAACACAGTCTCTAAGCGTCCCAGGACTTTCTTCTTAAGCTCTTTTATTAGTTGCCCCACCCTAGATGACTTGAGAGGGAGTGGCGGTGGGGTGGCGGGCACAAAGAACAAATATAAAATGTGATTTCAAGGACTCAAAGAACAAATTGCGAATACTCTAAATACATTTCGTGATATAAATACTCTTTACTAGTACAATAAATCTTGGCTTCCTTTAACCCCTCTAATGTTTAAATAAATTATAATTATTATACCTTTTACAGGTTCTGAGCTTTTGGTCATATATTGATATATGAAAATTCAACTATGGAGAGTTTGATCGAACTCTAAAAAGTAATTCGAAAAGTTATCCAGTTTGAAGAAGTAATTGTTGTCATAAATTCACTCTAGAGTAATAAATTCTAACACTTCCTCTTAAAAAGAAAAACTGATTTATTTGTTGATTCGTCTAATCCATTTGTCTGTGGTTGTTAAGCTGCAGAAGAATATAGTTTGGTGCCACTTTTGAATGTAACTCTCTGTTAATATATGTATATATATTGACACTTATATATACGTGAATTTTGCCATGTCACATCGATTTGTTTCACAAGCGAATGACGCTTGGAGCGCTGGTAAAATTAGGTTCATTTTTAGTATAATTCTAATAGGTACACCATAGTTGCAATAGATGGAGAAAATTGCTGTAGATACTTCAGATGCATACTTTGTTTTAAGTGGTCGGGTCACAATATTTTCGTAAAAAACTCCGTCCAGTTTACATATACTTGAATCCGTCTGGCGAGGGTAAAAGTGGACCTATAATATCCATCCGACATAAATTGCAAGGTATCTATTATCCAAAATACTTTTAGTTTTTTAAGAAATTTTTGAAATTTCAACTATTTGCTTCATTTGTATTCATAAAATGGCATAAATTTACATCTCATATCTTCAAAACTGTGAAAATCTGATTCAGCATATTCGATCTATTTTGTCAGTTTTTTAACAATTGTTTACTTTCTTTTTAACATTATTAATACAGCGTATTTCTACATCATACAATTGAGAAAATCCAATTCAATACAACTTTCCATAATCCCTTTCTTGACGACGGACAGATAAATGTATTTTCTGATAAATGTACACTGATAGCAATTTATTTATAAATTATTCTCCTTTGTTAGTCAAAATTGAACTTTAAAACCATTTTTCATAGTTTGGCTATTCAGCACATTGTGAGAAAGCCTTCAATCTTCCACCGATTTCTGATCTGTTCCCCAATTATTCATTGTTTCTAAGTATATTTCTACTTTTTCCCTGTTGTCTTCCTTTTATTTTAGCATTCACTATCAAACTTTTGTACTTGTTTCCTTTGTTCTCTATGACTTGTTCCCTTTGTAATAGAGAATTTTCCTCTGATTCTCTGGGTACTGAACACATTATGGCTTGTAAAAGTTGTGGTTTTACTTCCGAAAAATTTATCATTGAGGATATTGACTTACACCCCTTGCATCCTGAATGTTCAATTTACACTCCTACCACTCCTGCGCAGAAGATTTCTATCTCCAAGATAGATTGTATCATTGAAAAGTATAAATTTTTCGGATCCAAATCAAAGTGTCATTCCCTTATTACTGAGTAAGTTTGTGAGATAATTATAATGTACGTACATTTATTTTTTATTTAATTAATACTCTAGTGCTTCGCAACAAACGGTCTTATGCTAACTATGTTTTGTATGTCGTTCTTCAGATTTTGCTCAAGTATTCTTTGACTAACTAACTTATCGATTTTGGTCCTAAGTAAGGGGATATACTCGTCCCAACGTGCCTAGAGTAGGCTTGTCAAAAGGTTCTACATGTTAGGTTGGGTCAGGTCATTTCTTATCTGTTAAATATAAGGTCAGGTCAGTTCATAGTTAAAAATATTACATGCAGGTATGTTCTCGTCTCAAGATTAATCAAAAGTCATTTTTCAGTTATTTTCATATCAATTACATATCTGTTATCAATCAATTGAATGCAAATAACACTTCAACAGCAAAATTTAACCATGGAGAAGATATATTCTGCTATGGGCGCTTGCGTGAACTTCGTAATACAGGACTTACAACTGACCTTGGAACACTTGTAACATGGATGGTAACTAGATGGTAATATTTATGCAACCAGAACATGTAATTTTTGTAAACACAATTTATTATAACCACCCGTATTTAAATTTACTTTTGCTCTAGATAATGCAATGTATTTATTTAGTTTAAGGTTCGTTTTTCATTGTTTTCATATTTGCTTTCCTACTAATTTTGATTGCTCATGATAATTTCATCCTATTTCTTCTTTATATTCCTTAGTTCTTGGATATAGCTTAATTCACGCGGCCAAATTGTGAAAGTAATTATCCTGGATCAAACAATACCTATACTGTCTTCACATTTCCAAATGATGCCCAGCTAGCTAAAATGTGGTTGAAGCAGATATGTCGTGAAATTTATCTGAATTACAGAAAATTTTGTCTGTATTAAACATTTCAGAGAAGATCTACTTTTGACTGTCGATATAACTAAACCTGATGGTACAGTGAGAATTATTTCCAGACGGCCAGCCTACCTACTTGATGAATAATTATGAGAAGCCGGTCAAATATCACATTATAGTTGACACGAATGGAAAATTTTTCAAAACCTTCATGTTAAGTCATCACACATTTTTACAATTCTGATGACATTTTGGTAATCCACTAACGCTATACTTTCGAATAATAACAATTTTTTTCTCTAGATATACGGTGGGTTGGTCAAGTAGACGATTGATTTTAACACGTTTTTTTTTAATTTGAATTGGCTGCTAACTTCTTCGTATACGAAGATAGGTGCGGAGAATGCTTTTTCTAGTTTAACCAAACAGAGATTTTCATTTAGAAATCAAGATTATATGAATCATTTCATTCAGATAACAGATCGAGGAGGATTAAAGTATCCAGCTTTAGGGGTCCTCGAATCGTGCATTCTCCTTTGGAAAATCTTTATTGCGATTGGAGTACAACCGAAATTATTCAACAAATTTGTTTTTTCAACCCCTCAAAAATTCTTGTATCTCTCTCTACTATCACAATAGAAGATACATCACCTTTGGCAGAATTTTGGAGAATTACGTGCGACAACTGTTTCCAGTTTAAAATCGGATATCTTGAAGAAAATTCTTTATACCATCTCTAATTGTATTCGGCGAATAAGGTTCGAATTTTAAATTCGCTGAAGGTACTCAAATCTTCAAAAAGAACTTCTAATTTTGAGGACAACAGGAAATTAAGAAATTTCAATCTTAGCTAACATTTAATTGTTTCAGTAAATGATTAATCAATATGTATATTATCTGTTTAACTATCGGAGTTACTATCTCTAATTATTATAGTATATTTTCATTACAACTACCTAAATTAGCCAAAACATCTACTGATATTCGCTAACATTCGACAAATTTCGATCTTGGATATGTAAAGTTGTTACAGAATGTAATTGCATGCATATAAACTGTTTAATTGTCAGAATAAATTCTTACTATTCCTTCCCATTCAAAGTATAATAATTTTACATTACCATCTACTTATCATCCATGGTCCAAATCAGTTGTAAGTCCTGTATTACGAAGTCCCCGCCTATCGTCTATTCTTATTGCGAAATTATATCAGTATTTCTCTCTCACTCTGGGTTTTAGAAATCATTTTAATTATCGTTAATTTTTTCCAATTTTTGTACTTTCATTGATATTATTTTTAATGTGCATATGTATTCAGTAGCTACTCTTTCGTAAATTTGCTATCCACTTCATTTCTGAGGTTTGCTAGGGTTGTTTCGATTTGCATCATTGATTTAAATCACGAATAAAGTCACTTAAATACTTCAATACCAAATTTTCAAAACCTTGTTTGAATCAAATATATCATGATGTTTTCTCACCTGCTGGCGGCCTCCGCCCACTTTTGTCAAGTCTTTGGTCCTAGACTCCCAGGGTATTCAAACTATTCTAATTTTATAGTTATTGGTCAGGTTACCCCCACCCATAACTTTCCCAACCTAAATAGTTCCAGTTTTTCTAACTGGCTATATATCTATTTTGCAGATTCTAATACTTGATTTGTATTGGTCCTGAAGAAGCCTACTTGTTCAGTTCAGTATTTAAGATTTATGGGTAAATATGTGTCATGTCTTCACATCACTGTGTCACAATGACTGCAATAATCGAAAATTTCCTTGCAATCTGTGTATGTATTTGTTAGGCAATGAACAAGACAAAAATTTAGTCCATTAGAAACTTAAAGTTTAGGTCACTTAGCACCTATAATCTATACCCGAATATCTAAAATTATGGTGAATATGAGCATACTTTATAAGATGTCAAATACTCTCACTAAATTTAGGATATTTGAGTATATATTAATATTACATCTTAACAGTGCTGGAAATCCGCATTGATCGTTTCCAATGAAATTTGTAGTTGTATAGCTCATGAATACACATATTGCAAGCCAATATTCGATTATTGTTTTTATTGACCCAATGCATTGATGACTTAACACACAATTCGCTATATCTCTGAAAATATTACCTAATCAAGTAATTTTCTTCAGTTTCTATGCATAACAACCATTAGGATTTGTAAAATTGATAAATAGCGGCTTCTAATTATTAAGTTGCCAAAATTGATCAAATGCCTAATAAAATTTATGAAAAGTCTCACAATATTCATGCAAAGTCTCGCAAATTTTATGAAAAGTACGTATATTGATCCTCCAATCCTAGATTTTAGTGCCATTTTGAAAATTTTGATCTGCATTGTGAACCAGGATATCAAAAATGCAAACTGACTTGGCTCAATCAAATCTTATCCGATTGATTTGAAATAAGAGTGATATTCTAAGACTAGAATTCTTGTGAATAAGCAGCTTTGACACTTAACAACATAATAATAATCCATCTGTTAGTACTTAGAGAGTTACAGTAGTGCTGTAAACCGGGCATCTAGAAAATAATTGATGACCTGGTTGGCGAGAGTGATTTCTTTATCGAAAATGAAATCTGAGTGTGTGATCCGGGTTTGGAGATTTTTACCAGGTTAGCGAGTGCCCCTATTTGTGAGTGCCAACTGTATAATATTATGAGATATATTGGCATTCCAACTCATAAATTAATTAAATAGTTGCTTAGCTTATTAGCTAGTCAGGGTGATGTATCAAAATGGTTAGACTTTTTTGTTAGTTTGTTAGGGATATTTATGTGTTATAAACGTTTATATGTAGCTAAGAAATATTTGCATACTTTGTGAGTACCCGATTTTCGATTTTGCTCCGGACAGCCCAGAATTCAGCCCACTATTTCCTCCTACAACACCCCTATAACCCCCTACAACCTGGGATAGAGTATTTCTGAGGTGTTTCAGATCATATTTGTAACGAATTCCTGGCTGGCCGGTGGTGCACCGAATTTGGGGTCTCACAGCGCATGTAAACTTGCATATCTTAGCTCAGTGGTTCTCAACCAGGAGGGATATCCGCCCATTGGGGGGATGGCAATACCGAAGAGGGGGGATAAAGGGGATACATATCCGGAGAGAACAATCTATACTTGGGGGGTGCGTAAATAATCTAGTCAGAGGAGGCCCCTCGCTACCGCTGCTTATTTTATATCTTTGTATTCAATTTCTCGCTCTTTTAAAAACCCATTTGCATATTACGTCGATAAAGTTAGTACTCAGATATAATTATTGTCAATACTTTGTAAGGGTTCGAAAAGATGGCATGCATCTGACAAATATAAATTGCTTTTGTATGACAATAAATACTATGTATTCGATTGTGAATACATAATCAATGTGTGATTCCAATAATATGAATAATATGACATAGAACAGTATCTACATTAATTGATTTTCAATCCTATCATTGCAAGACTTTATTATACAATCAGAAGATTATGTCCGAACCAAATGCAAAACGCAGAATTCGACATTATGATCCTCTTATCTGCAGTTTGGATTAATTTCTAGTCCAGACGAATTAAAACCTCTTTGCTTGACCTGCCATGTATGCTTGGCGAATGATTCTATGAGGCCTCATCATTTAAAAGCGTATCAATTTTCAAACATCCCACAGAGGTAGGGCAGCCAATAGAGTACTTTTCGTAGAAAAGAAAGTCTATTTGAATCAACAAAAATCTTTTTTTCTCTTCACTCAGTCTACCGATTTGAAATGTCGTACTTTGGCATCCTATGAAGTATCTTTTCTAATCGCAAAGCTTAAAAAACTTCACACAGATGCAGAAACTCTAATCAAACCTTCACTGTTGGCTTCTGCCAAGCATGTTCTGGGAAGTGCCGCAGCTGAGAAACTAGACAAAATCCCGTTATCTAATGATACAGTAAAAAGGAGGATTAGTGAAATTTCACAGAATTTAGAAGATAAATTGGTTCGGCTTATAAAGGATATTCCTATCAGCATTCAATTAGATGAATCAACATTTGGAGCGGAATCTACTCTTATTGTCTGTTTACGTTTCATCGATAACGAGTGCATAAAGGAAGAATTGCTTTTCGTTGATTATTTTGAATGTCGTTGCACTGGACAAGATATCTTCAAGATGGTTAGATCCTATTTTGACTCATATCAGATTAGTTCAAGCCAAGTTGTTAGTGTTAGTACAGATGGAGCTCGAAATATGACTGGTAGAGATACTGGATTCTGGGGATGTTTTATAAGGGAAGTACCGCAGTGCAGTCATATCCATTGTATGCTTCATAAACAGGCGTTAGCTGCTAAAAATATCCAGCCTGAACTTCATGAAACACTTAACCTTGTCATCAAAGTTGTGAACTTTGTCAAATCAAGTCCTTTGAACGAACGCGTACTAAAAAACTATGTGAAGATTAGGAAGCAGAACACGACGTTCTCCTTTCCACACAGAAGTTTGCTAGCTTAGTAGAGGAAAAGCTCTTGAACGAGCATATTCTATTTATGATCAGTTATGTGAATTTCTATATCAGAAACATTTCTTCGAGACAGAAGAGTTTTTCATCGCTCTATTTCAAACTGAAATTAGCTTATCTTACTGAAATCTTCTCTTACTATAACCTGAGTATTCTTAGGTTGCAGGGAGATGGGATTTTTCTTCAAGCGGCTATAGAAAATGTGACTACATTTCAAAATAATTTGAGATTCTTTCGTTTATGTATACTAAGCAACCGATGGCACATGTTCCCACGTGTAGAAGCAATTCTTTCTCTTTCACCACATCTTGAAGTTAAATTTACTCCCCTTGTCGAAAGACATTTGATGAATCTAGTTACTGATTTTCCAATCGCTTTTCGGACGTTGCATCAATCCCTAAATACCTGCTAACCCCGATGGATATGTCACTGGAGGATATGATGGACTTAGACGACATCCTAGCAGACGAGTTGTTATATTTACAGGGAAATGAGGAGGCAAAAGCTAAATATTCTTGTGCTAACAAAACGAAATTCTGGTTTTTAGTGAAGGGGATAGCACCAAATCTTTTCAAAACAGCTGAAAGATTGCTTTTGCTTCCATTTCCAACAAAATATTTTTGTGGGAAAACGTTTTCTTCAGCAAATTTTCTTAGGCCAAAACACCGCAGGCGACTTGACTTCAGGGAAGATTTAAGGATATCAGCATCAAGTTATAGTCCAGATATTGAAATATTAGCATCTAATAAGCAATTATAAGGTTCTCATTAATTACTGTTAATTTGAATTAAAAAAATTAATTTCAAATTATTTGGGGAGAGGGGGGGGGCCAAAAGGGAGAGTAAACTACATGGGGGGGAGGCCAGAAAAGGTTGAGAACCACTGTCTTAGCTACATATGACAGTTTAGACCACATTGTTATCTCTACATATGTTAATGTCACAGTGCTGGACCATGGATTCATTTTGAGAATGTAAACTCAAGTGGCTTAGTCAAATCGTATCCGATTGGTTATATAAGTTCACACAAGATGTAAATAAGTAGCATCTCTCAAAATCCTTGTCTCATTCGAATATCTAGCATTCTGGTGATTTTTCACCCTGGACCTTGAATTTACACTGTCTGATTTGTTATACCTACACTATATCAAATTTGCTAGGCATTGCTAATTTTGTTAGACCTTTCATTCATTTTGCTATACTTTTAATTTAGTTTTGTACTCTTCGTTAATTTTTTAGACATTTACTATGGTAAACATTCACTAGTTTAGGTAGAGGCAAATCTGTTTAACATTTAATTAATTTTGTTAGACTTTTCATCAATTGTTTTGCGCATTTCATTAATTTTGTTAGACATGGGTGCCTCAATTTTGTTAACCCAATAATTATAACCGATTATTAGCAGGTTAGAAAATTTTGAAAATTTAGTCGTTAAATCATATGGTGTGAGTGGGGGCACCTGACCGAAGCCTTTAAAGTTCAATACTTTGAATACCGTAAGACCAATAAATTGGCTAAATCTACTGAAATACAGCATGTAACACATGCTTCAAAAATCGTCATTGAATCCATATACACTAACCGAGCTGAAGTATTTCAACACAACTAATGCACAATTACTTATCCTGACTATACGAATTTTAGTCAGGATAATCTTAACTAACACTGTCATATAGTTCTTTCAGGCATATTATCTTAATCTTAAGGATATTTTCCTATTCGCCGTATAGCCAGGATATGTAATTTTGCAGTTTGTTGTGTTTGAAATAATTATGCTCGGTTAGTGTTTATATGTATAAATAATAATTACTTGAAGTTTTACGATAAAACTGGAAAAATTGCAAAATATTGTGATAATAGAATAGTATGTAACACAAAACCAGTTGATGTTATAATACTGAATTTCTCTAATCAGTTATGGCATGAAAATGACTAGAAAATGATCTAAAATCAACTGAAATTCAGGTCACATCAGGCGATGACCTGACCATTTTGACGAGCCTCCCCTACAGTTAGCAAAATAGCAGAATTTTGAGATTTTATTTTCCATAGTCCATCCAATCATAATTTAAACCTTTTTTTGTGACATTGGAGGTGCTATGTGGCTTTGGCTTTTAATCTTAGCTCGAATTGCCTCCAAAAATTTTTGGTGTTTTACAGTCATGATGACGTAATATTATTCATGACTGTGCTAAGGATCAACACATGTGTTTGCATATTTCAAAATCATGACCGCGTGACATTAGGCATATTGAGGGGTACCATAGATTCAACTTTTATTCCCAGAGTGACCAGAACTCCTATTTCCAAACGAATGACATTCTACTTGCGCGCTATCTAATATAGACCAGATGGCGAAAGCAGTACTGGTAACACCTCTCAGAACTTTTTTGCATTATGCATTTCACTTAACTCTACCTTCCAGTGGTCAGAAATCTTTGATGCACAAAGGGCTGCTGAAGAATTTCCCAAATATGTGGCCACTTATATTTGGAATTTCTGGGCATATATTGAAACTTGAGTTGTCACTTGAATATATTTTTGATATTTTTCCCTAGCAACGTGGGAATGCTGCATTCTAAAAGTTTGTGTTATCCCCATCCACTTACTCCTTGTTCGACGCCGCTAGGCAACCCGCACATTCAAGGCTGCTTAAATTTCTACACTAGAAATATTAGAATACGTGAAAATTGGACAAGGGACAGGAAAACGCTCAATTTTCTTTTACATCACTAAAACCAGTTTAATTAAGCATTTTTTACACATTTACCCCACGATATTGTTTTACAGAATTCGTCGCTCTATTTGCCAACTTACATACTAACTAAGGATGTTCTCAAGCCGCGTTGCGCGAGCCCTCGACGGCTCGCATCTAGTGAAATTTCAAAGAGGATCCATTCCATTTGACATTTTGTTCCAGACAGAATAGAGTGTTTATATTTGACTTTTCAACAATATATGTAAAGACCCGCCCAGTCATTTTGAAAATCTTCGTACACTTGATCATATGATAAGAATAATAGAAATTCTTGTGTCACCACTGAGCGTTGCACAAATAATGTGAATTTTGTACTGTAGATTTATTTCAACACTACAATTTTGTATCCAAAATTGAGAATGATAAATATGTTATGTGTCTTTTGCGCCACCCTATTATATATCTATTTATATCCAATGAACTTTTGATGATCCGAACTTTGTCTAAGGTTTATGCTACCTTTCGATAATACACATGTTTCCAGCCTTTTCGTCATATATTTCGTTAAGAAATATTCTATAAATCTCTACAGGGTGGCCATTAAGTTCTGTCCCATTCTTTGCTACAATATCAAATAAATACTAGTTAGGCTACCCACAAGTTTAATACAATTAAATCACTCTCAGAAACTTCATACTTTATATTTTATAGCTATATGCTGTTTATTCAATTTATCTTGTACAATATTCTATGGATTGTCAAAGGGCTGCCATTGTTGAATTATATTCTAAAGGTAAATCACAAGGTGAAATTTTTAAATTGCTGAATTTTAAAAAATCAAGGAGATAGTTCGTATATAGAACTATCCTACGTTATCAAAAGACGGGCAGCATTCAGGATATGCCCCGAAGTGGTCGTCCTAAGTCTATCACTACTCCCAGGATGAAGAATTTAGTTAGGGACCGAATAAGGAGGAATCCTCTACGATCCATGAGGAAAATGGCAGCTGAGGTCCACATATCCAAAGGATCGATGCGAATTTAGTCAAGAATGAATTGGATTTCAGGTCATATCAAAGGAAGACTGTTCATTTCCTTTCAGAGACTATGAAGCTGGAAAGGCTCTCGAGAAGCAAGGGTCTTCTTACTCGGCTCGAAATTGAAAATCTTGACCGGTTTCTGTTCTCTGATGAAAAATTGTTCAGCATAGAGTAGGCTACTAACAAACAGAATGACAGAATATTAGCTCCAAACTCTTCAAGCATCCCTGAGGATGTTTTGTATGTAGCTAGGACACAAAAACCCCGATCTATTATGGTATGGGCCGGTATTTCGGCGAATGGACGGACTCCTCTAATATTTGTACCTGAAGGGGTCAAGATAAATGCTGCAACCTATCGGCAGTTGATCCTTGAACCAGTAATTAAACACTCGAGCAGAAATATATTTAGAAATCAACCATTTGTCTTCCAACAAGACGATGCTCCGGCTCACATCGCCAATATCACTCAAAAATGGTTACATGAGAACATTTCTGGATTTCTTTCAAAGGACGAATGGCCTCCCTCAAGTCCATACTTGAACACAATGGACTTCTCGATCTGGGCCATATTGGAAGCAAAGGCTTGTGCAAGGTCTCATAACAATTTGGACTCTCTGAAGAGATCATTCCTCAGGAGGCCCTGCGAGCCGCAGTGGAGTCCTTTCCAACGCGAACGCGACTAAGAAGTGTAGTCAAGAACAAAGTTGGCTACATAGAGTAGGATTTGTTTATGTATTGCTAGACATATCTATTAGATATATGCCAAGTAATAATCTATAAGAATGGCTACATAAATAGTTATCACTATTCAAAGAGGGGACAAAACTTAGTGGCCACCCTGTATATGATCGTTACTGGGACAGGATATTTCAAAATCCATGATTTTACTTTCCCTTCTGAGTGAGGAAAATGGTATATACTTTTGAACATATGTTCGCGATTTTTCAGATAATTGGATTATTACATGCCATATTTAGTAGTAGATAATTTGTAGCATTCGTGTTCATATTGAATTGGTGTATATCAGTATCAAATTATTTCTATGATATTTTATATATGCAGTTATTTTGTACTTTTTGGCAGTCATAATAACTCGATTTCATCTATGTTTCATAATTATATATAATGGTTGTGTTTATACCTAAGAATTTGCATATTATATACAACTAGAGGAGTAGCCATGGTGCCGCATTAGTCATACAGTGGTATTTTGGGCCTGGCTCGAATAATTTAGAGTCTTGGACGAAATTTCACATCTCTTACGAAATTCTGACGTCTTGTTACCTTTAGATTTCGAAAAACCGAATTATTTGCCATTTCTGAGGCAATATACATGATAAAAGTTTGAAATTTGGATCACAGGTACCCCTTAATCGGTCATATTCTGAAATCATCACATTTTACCTAATACTTGCTCAATTGTTGGCTTTGTGACCCTTTCTTGACTATACAAAATCCAAATTCACGAATTTCTAATTACCTGAGGCATTGAGAGACTAGTTTGCTGACCAAAAGCCTCTTTGCAGTTCCATTATCACCACAGACGGCCATTAAATCGAATTTGGATGGACCATGGGTAGTAAATAATAAGAATTTCAGCTAAATATTATCCTGGATGCACTTTGTATGAGTATTACATCCGGTCGCGCAGATACCCAAACCATCAAGGAATATTTAACACTTAAGTCTCCTGGGCACTATGCTGTCGCGCAGCGACCCAGCAAGCGATGAGCACTAGTATTATGTTAGAATAGTTTATTCTTTACTTGTGTCCCCTAAGATTATGCCCCTTTGTACCACTTTTAATATTGTTAGAAATCATTCTATCATTTTGCTTTTGATTTTCTACTTTGGTGTTTAGAGTATTTCATTATTCAAAGTATAGAAGACTATCGCGTTTGAATTTAGCAGCTGCCTGTCTCGTTATCTCTGCACGAAATGATGGTTTCTATATATCATTAAGAAATATTGCTGATGAGATTGGATCCGTCAGAAGTCAAATAGGAAGACTCATATATCGGTTAATTTTATTGTATTTATTTCGTTTATTGTATTGTTGAATTCATATTTAAGATTATTTACGAGAAAGAACTTTGCAGCCAATTCAAATGTAAATAACGTGTTCACTTCAATAGTGTATTTGACCGACTAACCGTATATCTAGAGAAAACTCTTGTTGTCATCCAAAAGTACAGCATTGGTGGATTACGAAATATCATCGGAATTGTAGAATATGTGTGATGACTTAGCATCGAGGTTTGAAAAGTTTCCATTCGTGTCAACTATGATCTGTTGTTTGACTGGCTTCTCATTATTATTTTGATACAAATTTTCTTCTATATACTGTTGAGGGCTGGTGGATTATGTGTTTAAAATTTCTTTTATATAAATATTCATTACTTTTGAAATATTACATTTTGAAAAATTCAACAAATAAGTTAAACTAGAGTTACTTCAGCCACTAATTTGACTTACTTATACTCATTAGATTCAAACGAAATTATATCATTGGAAAGAAGAGTGTGGAAGGTTTTAAGTGATATGTTTTGATTATAGGAACTTATACTTTTAGTCACTTTTGGTTCAGATTTTAGTGTATGGCTCCCTTGATTTTGTCCACCCAAATGTCAGAATTCGATTCTGAAATTTTATATGCATACTAGGGTGATATGGACGTTTACTAAATTCAATTTCATTAAACAATATTTACAACTCGCGGAGCCAGAAGAAATCAAATTTAAGGTGCTTGTGAGAGTGGTAGGGGATGAATCATATTCTACATAAAGCACAGTCGGTTCAAACTCATGTTTCTTATCCCAATTCCTACTGAATTTTAATTATTTTGTACTAATCAATAGTTGAGACATAGACATTTATAACAATATCGATATTTTCGTGAAACGATACAAATTTTCACCAGCAACGCCATGCAAAATTGATAATTTCTTAGGTTTTCTATTTATCAAGAATTTCAACTTTTCCATCAAGTCTTGAAGTTATTCCTCTTGAGAACACCCTCATAATTATAGATACCTTCTTTCGTATCTTATTGTTCTATTCTTTAAATAACATTGGGGTCTCTAGTGCTTTTTTATGATTTTTATATATATTTTATTTGTTTTCTCATTCTCCTCAGTTGCTTCACTTTAATTATTGTGCTTTAAGATGGTCATTACTGCACACACCATACTCGTAAGATTATTCAACACATGTTAGATTGTCAGCATGTATAGAAAGTCATATCGTTATACTTGTTATAGTTCCCATTGCAACTTGTTTCAACAAATATATTTATGGACCTTTTGTAGTTAACCTGCACACATAATGAGTTGATATACGTTACTTGTCTAATACCTCAGATAATTAAAATGATAGTATATATGCCACTCTCACAGCATAGCACTTCTCCCTCATGATGGTTCAAATAGATAAATTTATAGTTAGTATTCAGAGCTTTTTTATCATTCATCACTAAAGCAATACACAAAAATTTGTATACAGTCAGGGGGCGAAAGTATTCGAACACACAAATATATTGTCATAAATTGTATACTCTTTCCCGCTCCTAAATATTGTGTAATCTATATTCGTAGCTGCTATCTAGTAATTTGCATAGAATAGCATATGTTTTTCAAGAATTTCAAAAAAATGTTTTGATTTACACTTTTTGAAGGTGTTAATTATAAATAATTATCAGATTTTTATTGATATTCAAAATATGTGCTAATTCAAAGCCTATTAAGAATCTATAATTTCTGACTTGATATTTGAATACTACGTAGGCGAGCTACCCCAGATTGAATTTTCAATCGGATTGAACAATTTTTACCAAAGTTATAGAAGAATTTCAATTTGTTCAATTTGTGCCACCTTTTTCCCAAGGTGGCACGAGTGGCCGCTACCAAGAGGTTATTTTGGATTTCTAGGGTTAGCATAGTCATATCATTCGAAAATATTACTTCGACTTATTCTTCCTAACCTAGTTGATTTCCTTGCAGTGGCGCTTTTTCCTGCCACCTGTGCCACTTTTGAAAAAAGTGGCACAAGTGGAACAAATTGAAATTCTTCTATAACTTTGGTAAAAATTGTTCAGTCCAATAGAAAATTTCAATCTGAGGTAACTCGCCTACGTAGAATTCAAATATCTAGTCAGAAATTATAGATTCTTAATAGGTTTTGAATCACCACATATTTTGAATATCAATAATTATCTAATAATTATTAATAATTAACGCCTTCAAAAAGTGTAAATCGAAGATATTTTTTGAAATTCGTGAAAAACATACGTTATTCTATGCAAATTACTAGATAGCAGCTACGAATATAGATTACACAATTTATAGGAGCGGGAATGAGTATGCAATTTATGACAATATATTTGTGTGTTCGAATACTTTTGTCCCCTGACTGTAATTTCTGCAATGAATAATTCCAAATTATACTGTATGAAAATTTCCATTTCGTATCCTAAACCAATTTCATCACTAGCGTTGCTGCCTGTTTAAACAAAACCTTGTGAAATAAAGAATCAATTAATTTTGGATAGTAAAATACATTATTTTTCTTTACTTCAGAAACATTGACTCCAATATCAAGGTTTTTTCAATAACATTGATCTTGGATTTTGTATTCTCATAAATTTTTGAAAGCTTACCAAAGGGAGACTTTTCCCGTAAGTTACAGCATTAAATTTACACTGGCTTCATTCTAATATTCCTCCGGTATTTCATTACTAATTTATATCTCACACTTAACACACATTTCTAATTCGGCAAATTTGTTCTCATGATAATTGGATCGTTATTCAAAACATAAAATTTTCATGATAATTCAAAAACGATGTTCAATTTCATACAAATTTTTGCAAATTGTGATCCGGCCAAAAACATGTAGGAATATTCTCTTGATCTTTTATCCATTTTGTACTTATTATCTATATTGTAACTGATCCTGTGTATTACATGAGCTGTTCACTGATGTAAAACAGTAGTAACATTAAATTTTTAAGTTTTCTTTCTGATTTAACTTTCATTAAACGTTCGCGGATTTTAAATATGTTTAATTGCCACTACAAATCTTTCTATTTTTCAGAATCATTGAATTACTTTTAAATATTTAGTCACAGAATAATTATCTAGCAATTTTCCAATATTTCTGCGCTCGCTACAAGAAATTTACTACTATAACACTTGTACCATCTGTATAGGGAGTTGAAAGAGATCCTTCAGAATAAAACTTGACAATTACAAAATTATTTAACTATTTCTTGTCCCCAATATGAAATACATATGCTCTACAATTAAGGAGTTTACAATCTGATCTAGCCAGACCCGTAACAACTTTGGGTGCCCCCCGACTAATTAGTTTCGATGCTCTCTCTAGAAAATCATAGTTCTCAATAATGAATTTATCTCAAAATAACTGAAAATCGAAAATTATTTGATTTGGTGAACTTCAACACACCCATATTCCTCATAAAACTTGGAAGAAAATACATTCGTCCAATCATAGGCGTAGAACTTTCAAATTTTATGATGATCTGGAGGGGCAGAGGAGAGACCAATTGCCTGGCATCCTAGGGCGAGATAGGTCCAGGCTTCCCTGACATATTTCCTGGGGAGGACCCCGCCACCTTGCACCGACTCATATGCGTCCAACAATTGATCAATGACATTCCATGGTCCGAATCAGTAATGCACACACTATCTCCCATTATGTTATTTCGAGATACAATTACCCAGATTCACAACTTTCAATCTCAAAGTCAACTCCAGAGCTAACCTCTAGCAATGTATCCACAACTTGTTCACTTTCTACATTACACTTAGGATTGTGAACCTTGGGAGGGGGAATTGGTTCCATAATTATACTTTCAACACGAACTAGGTATTCAGAATAAACATTTTGTAAGATAGTAGTACCATTAGTATTGAATTCCTTTCTTTCTTCCGAACCCAACTAATGAAAATACCCATTATCTTCCACATAACCAGACATATTTTTACAAAACATTTGATATACTAAACTATGACTTGGTTGTGTTAGAACTAACCACAAAGGTATCAGTGGTCTACACTCAACAGAGCTATTTGCTATGAGAACCCGTGAAAACTTTAATGAAATGGAAACACTCATCAATAAAACAAATGGCGGAACTTTCATCTAGGAAATTTCGTATCCGGAAATTTGGCCTCTTTGGAAATCTCGTTTCTGGAATTTTCATATCGAAGTGTTTCTTAAGTACAAATCACGGGCATATAAATTTCTTATGATAACATTAATATAGGTGTTGCATTTGAATATTTTTGATTTGTTTAAAATCTAGCTGGCAATCTTGATTAAAATACACATACTAACCCAAAACCTATCGTGTAAGCAATTCGAGACTATTAACATCTTAATTATATGTGTTTCTTCTTTAACTCAAACGTAACATACTTTAATATGGCTGAAGTTTTCTCTATTGAATTGGTCAAGAGTACTCGACGAAAAGATAAAGCTGCTATCAGGGGATTTGCATATACTTTGGTTACGTCGGTGGATAATATTAAGCAGTGGATATGTGAAAAACGAGGAGTTTGTAAAGCTCGGATCTACGCAAGAGATAGTCTAGTTATTAAACCTACATATATGTATCAAATTGAAGATGGTCATACTCATGGATCAGATCCCGCACGTATTGTGATGTTCAAAAGGTATAATTATGTAAACAACGAGCTTTCAATTCTGAAGAGAGTTCGAGAGCTATATTATCTATTGGGATTGAACAAATGCCTTCATCAAGTATATTAAAGCTCCCCAACTTAAACTCTGTTAAAATAACTATCCGGAATTACAAGTAAGTTTCTCAACTAAGTCGTGGTAACCCAACATGTGCTGCCGAAATCTTGATCCCCCCAATACGAAATTACCCTTAAACAAGAACCTTTTTTGCTATATGATTCCGGATATGGTGACAATAAACAAATGATTGTTTCTCCACACCCAAATTTCTCTCACTTCTCGAAAAATCCTACACAGGGTACGTTGACGAAACATTTAAAGTAGTTCCTGAATACCTCTTTCAATTGTACACGATGCATGCTGAGAAGGATGGATATGTCTATCCCTGTGTATACGCCCTCCTCCAAGATAAAAGAGACTGTCTCTATAGTATGCTTCTTCGAAACTTCTCGAATTATCCCCTGGCTTGAATCCTACGAATATTATGGTCAACTTTGAAAAGGTGGAAATTAATGCTTTCGATGAACATTTTCTCGCCGTAATTTCGGGATGTATCTTTTTCACCTTCCCCAAATATATACCGAAAGATATAATCTGAAGAATTTACAGGGCAGCACCAGTCAGAATTTGAATTTGGTTTCTGTTTAATAATGTTACCAAGCCTTACATTTGTTTCGGAACAAGACGTTGTTGATTGTTTCACTATTATTCTGCAAGACTTTCCCGCGTCAGCACTGAATCTAGCAACGTACTTTGAGGATAGTTATATTGGTAAACGACTTTCAGATCAAAGTAGAAGAGTTCCACAATTCAATTCGCTATCAGAATTTTGAATTTGTATGAAAGGGAGCAAGCAGAACTAGTTCGCGCGAATATTGTTGCTGAGGGTTGGCACAATGCGTTCCAAACTAGCATAGCTTGTCTCACCCAACAATCTCCAAATTCTTGAATGTATTACAGAGAGAGCAGTCCATTCAGGAAAGCAACAGTAGTAGAGTGGGAGGCTGGCCAGAGGAAATTAGTTAGTAAAATATCAATGGATCGTAATGAACGTATCAGAACATTAGTTTCAGACTACGGAAATCGGGATACCATTACTATCTTAGGGGAATATGATATGACTTTGACTTTCAATATATCTTCATCTATACTTTATTCATAATTCTACTATTCACTTATTAAACACATAATTGTCCTAATTACAACTTGAAATAAAGGATAAATTAAACAACAACGAAAATTCCAAGAGACCAAATTTCGGATACCAAATTTCCTGAGATGAAAGTTCCGTTTCCCCAACAAAACATGCATTAGTGTATTCAAAATGCAGATATATTTCTAGCATTAGATAACACATACAATTTTGCGCATCTACCCAACATCAGTACTTCCGATCTAATGCAGAAATAAGTTTTTTCAGAATTATTTTTATCAATACAGTTAACTTAATCCACTCCGTCGAATTGTTATAGACCGTTAAATCAGAGGCAGTTGATACCTACATAAAAGAAACATTTCCTCTCATAAGTCGAATTTAAGTGCAAATATTGATTAACAAAACGATGGAACTGATATATTGAACAGTCAGCTACAGGTTTACTTATATATTTTATATTTATCACCATACAAAACCAAATATAGGTGTTGAGAATAAATTAGATATGTTAGTCCCGAAGAAAATATCATAAGATTGACGTACTTGTTACTAGGTACGTACGTATTTACTTGTATGCATAAAAATGAGGTCCAACATTGGCTCAAAATGAAAATGAGCTCTTCAAGTATATTACCACAAATGTAGAAACATTACTAGAGACCCCAATGTTATTTAAAGAATAGAACAATAAGATACGAAAGAAGGTATCTATAATTATGAGGGTGTTCTCAAGAGGAATAACTTCAAGACTTGATGGAAAAGTTGAAATTCTTGATAAATAGAAAACCTAAGAAATTATCAATTTTGCATGGCGTTGCTGGTGAAAATTTGTATCGTTTCACGAAAATATCGATATTGTTATAAATGTCTATGTCTCAACTATTGATTAGTACAAAATAATTAAAATTCAGTAGGAATTGGGATAAGAAACATGAGTTTGAACCGACTGTGCTTTATGTAGAATATGATTCATCCCCTACCACTCTCACAAGCACCTTAAATTTGATTTCTTCTGGCTCCGCGAGTTGTAAATATTGTTTAATGAAATTGAATTTAGTAAACGTCCATATCACCCTAGTATGCATATAAAATTTCAGAATCGAATTCTGACATTTAGGTGGACAAAATCAAGGGAGCCATACACTAAAAATCTGAACCAAAAGTGACTAAAAGTATAAGTTCCTATAATCAAAACATATCACTTAAAACCTTCCACACTCTTCTTTCCAATGATATAATTTCGTTTGAATCTAATGAGTATAAGTAAGTCAAATTAGTGGCTGAAGTAACTCTAGTTTAACTTATTTGTTGAATTTTTCAAAATGTAATATTTCAAAAGTAATGAATATTTATATAAAAGAAATTTTAAACACATAATCCACCAGCCCTCAACAGTATATAGAAGAAAATTTGTATCAAAATAATAATGAGAAGCCAGTCAAACAACAGATCATAGTTGACACGAATGGAAACTTTTCAAACCTCGATGCTAAGTCATCACACATATTCTACAATTCCGATGATATTTCGTAATCCACCAATGCTGTACTTTTGGATGACAACAAGAGTTTCCTCTAGATATACGGTTAGTCGGTCAAATACACTATTGAAGTGAACACGTTATTTAAATTTGAATTGGCTGCTAGCTTCTTTTTCGTAGATTCTGTATTATATTTTTTGCATCATCTGCGTACTTCTTTTCATTTTATACTATAAGGCTCTTGTATTATTTGATGTACTTGGACCATTCCCCAGTGATATGTCAATTCAGTCCTTGGTAATTTATTGGTTGCCCTCTAATTACATTTTACTTTTTGACCAGAATGCATATGTTATATATTTTTATATTACTCACAAGTCTGTCCAAACTCATTCCAGCCCACATCTCGTCATCTGAGAGAGTACTTAGTAAATATTTCTAAATGTGCTCCTGATTTGAAACCTTGTTACAAGGAAACTGATACATTTACTGTTTCAAAAGTTTTCATCTGGGATGTTGCTCTGCCAATATTCATATTTTACCCAATATTTACCAAAAACGCGAAAACTTTCCAATGTTATATCTAAATCATGTGGCATGCATTTAGTATACACTCAGCTTCCCAAACCTTATAATCATTGGCGCCGATCTTTGCATCAATCAGTCTCTATCTGGTGGATGATGAACATAATTTTCACCTCTTGGGATAATCGAAAATCACATTTTTGCATTTTGCTCTGCGATTATCAACTTTGAAAATTTGAGCATTTCGACATCAAAGTGCCACTGAAGGAAACTATTTATATATTAGTGTGGAGCATGGATAATTTAGTCTTTAATTTCAATTTTGACGACGTAGTTTAGGTATATCCTTTCGGATGGCAACGCAAACACTATAAGAAATTTGGCAGCTTTTACCTTCAGCTAAATAGACGCAGGCTCCCCGAATGTACGGCCGAAGCGCTCTGTGCAACCACCCAGAGAGCGAACTGCACTATTATCAATTATATTTGATCAAATTGTTTTTGTTGTTGTAAAAGTATAATAAAATGTTAAACATCCATTTGCAGCTGTATATTTTGATCGAATTTTATGTAGAACTTTGATCAAATTTTCTTATGTCGAACTTTGATTGAATGATGAAAAAGGAAAATTTTGATCAAAGTTCTACAAGAATGTCTCCAGTCGAACTTTGATCGAAAAATTGTAGAATTTTGAACGAAAAGGGGAACTTTGATCGAAAACGGAGAAAATACAACAATTAAATCCAACGATACGCCATTTTACAGAGATTAATATTAATCAATCCAAAAAACTTCATCCAATCAAAAATTTAACATAAATTCCACACGAACTTTATATTTTATTAGTTAGAAAGAGTACCATTGGGTGGGTATTAGGGATTTATTTCGCTTCCTTATGGCTCTGGGAGTATTTATTAGTGTTTCGTTATTAGCTACTAAAGGATGGGAATGTGGAATTTATGCTAATTTTATGATTGGATGGAATTTTTTTGGACTGATTATTATTATTCTTTGTAAAATGGCGTATCGTTGGATTTTTTTGTTGTATTTTCTCCATTTTCGCTCAAAGTTCCCATTTTCGCTCAAATTTCTCATTTGTTCAACTTCCCATTTTTGATCAAAGTTCTCATTTTCGATCAAAGTTCTCATTTTTGACCAAAGTTCCCATTTTTCATTAAAATTCCTCAATTTTTCCATCAAATTTCGATTGGAGACATTTTAGTGGAACTTTGATCAAAATTTGCCCTTTTTTTCATTCGATCACTAGTTCGACGTAAGAAAATTTGATCAAACTTCTACATAAAATTCGATCATACTTCTACATAAAATTCGATCAAAAATATACAGATCCAAAAATGAATTTGTTGACAGAATTATATAGCAATTATTTTCAATGATCAGTTCATGTATATTGCAGTAGATTAGTCCTGGACATTTTGATCCCACTACGGTCCTTTCTGGTAAAATAGTCACCGCACTAAATGAATTTTTTTCCTCCAGGTGTGAAATGAGATTGACTTTGCGATACCATATATTGATGCAAGCACTATTGCTAGACTTTTGACAGGACCTGATCGATTTTTCCAAGAATTCTGAAACTATCAACAGAAATAATTGTTCCATCATAGACAGAATACTAAATATTCTATTTCAAACCGCTATATTCCCTAATATATGGAAAATAACCAAAGTAATAGCAGTTCACAAACGTGGCGATATTTATCAAAGGAATAACTATAGATAGGCCCGTATCAGTTCTAAATGTCCTAACCACATTCTATGAAAGATGTATTTTTGACTCTTTGTATTTTATTCTGGTTCACTTCAGAGTGGACCATGGGCCACACATTGTAACCATTGCCCAATGGCCCAATGACCCAATACATGAGTCAGTGAACCAGCACTATCTGTGACTATAATTGGTTACTCAAAATCCGTTGCAAGTGCACTATATAATAGCTAACTCAAAGTAGTTACAGGCCTACTCTACTATAATCACATAAATGTGGTTGTCTATTTACATGTTAATTGAGAAAGAACGATATTCATTGATGTTTGGACTTAATTTTATTATAACAGGTAATAAAGTAATTTAGACATATACAAACGTCTATACTATTAAGACGGAATTACTTTATATATGTGTATGTGACGAGTGTGGATTTCGCAGACTATTCGATCATGTATACTTCAATCGCTAACTTATCCCACTTCAGATTTTACGGATTAATCTCGTTCAATAGAAGTGATTTGAACGTTATATGAATATGATTTTGTGTAAATGTTTTACATTTATATAAACTTTTTGATCAATTGCTTATGTATACAAATTTATTTAACTACATCACCTCAAAGTTCGAATTAGATTCTGAAAATTGGTTTTTAAAATTGTGCCACATGAACGTTTATGTGAATTGAGTTCATTGATAAATATTGAATACGCACTAAGTTGTGGCAATTGGTACTTTTAGTTGGTAGGGGGGCATTAAGGGGTACTACATAAAGTAGGGTCATTTTAAACTCATGTTTCTTACCCTAAATCTAACTGAATCTCAATTATATTGATAGTCATCTATTTTTGAGATATAATCGTTTATACCAATGTCAATTTTATCTACAACTACTGAAAATTCTCAACCACTTCAACCGTCTAAAAATTGATAATTTCTCTTTTTAAGTGAATTATTAGCTCTTAACTTTGAACTCTATTCTGGAAATTCTTTATCATCAGAATCGCCTCAAAATTCTTGCTATCTTCCCATTGTAGTCTATAATTCATTTTCCTTAGATACCCAAGGGGTTACTACTACTTTTTATTTATGTATTTTTTGCTCAATTTTCATTGCCTTTCTTAATACAAGTGTATTGTGATATTACTATCTTTAATTCTATCGCACATTTACGTATAGAGAGTAAGATTATCATACTTGTCATAGCTCCCATTCTAATTTTCTTTCAACTATTACCAAATCGCGATGTGTGGGAACCTATTCAATTAAATATCATATGGTAATACGACTTGTAATATAATTTGAAATTTTGAAATAGTTACTTAGAATAATGTTTCAGAAATTTGATAATTACCATTTGGGGATAGATCATGCTTAGATAAAGAGATTTCCTAGCAAATTCAAATAGGGTGTTATAGCGATTTGACTTCGCTTGATATCATGTATGAATGTCTATGGTAAGTACCTTTCGAAATAGTTTAATAATACTATTCTCTTTTGGGAATAAATATATTGAAGAGAAACAGAGTCTTGGTACTTTTGATTCCATTCAAATGTTAAATTCTTCTTCTATTTAATTATTTAATTAACAACACAACCATCAACTAAACTATATAATTGTGTTGTGTTACCCAATTATATATTCCCCATTAGAAGTATCTTGAATCATATTTCAGCTTTCAGCACTAGAATCCAAAGCTATTCATTATTGTGCACCTGAATGTGTTAATCTTAAATACCATATTCAATTCTTCTAAATTATGTGAAACTGAACATTACGTATATATAATACTGTGCATATATAAAATTATACCAACATTTATACAGGTTATCTGAATTCCATTCATAGGGATATTTTTCAGTATTTAATTACACACAAAAAGAGTTGTTATATATACATAAGTAATAATGGCATCAATTTATACAAAAAATTAGAATCAAGTAATATCATACCACTCTCATGTCATAAATTTCTCTCAAGATGGTTCGAAGAGATAAATTTAGATTTTGTATCCTGGAGATTTTTTAATCCATAAATTTAAACAAACATAAATACCAACCATTTACCGCCAATAGAAAAATATCAGTTATTATATTAATTCTGCAACGAATGATTCCAATATACTGCACGAAAACTTCCGTAGTATGTATAATACATATATTACACATACTACTTGCATCTGCCACTTTCAAACCTTGATATAATATGTATGGATCACTTTTCGACGATAAAGATATTCGGAATTGAATTATAGATACCAAAGTTAAGTCTGTCAAGCAGGTGAATACTCTAACCTATCACTTAGTTTATACATTAATAACATAAACAGAAAATGTATTATCTCATCCTCCCATCCTGAGATCCTACAACTGGTTCCCCTATGCCAATTATGTTTTATACTTTACAAGACCTTCTTTATGCATATATATTTTTTTCACCAAACGGAACTATTAAATTATGGGATATCAATTACATTCCCAGGTGTAGTGTACCTCGATAATATGCGCTTCATTCAAAATTGACATAAGAAATAATTTAAGCACTATTAAAAAACATTTCTTTAACCAATTTTTGCTATATCTAATATATTATGCAACTTAATGAAACAACATCTAGTGAGAAAATTCCTCCTCAATTTGTGATTCATATTAGGAACATGGACCATGGAAGGGATAATTTGCACCCCTATTTTATCTAATGAGATCCAGAATTTTACTATTCTATAAATAAACATGTGAAAACACAGATTTTCCGATACTGATATTCTGACCCTCATTAGATGTACATATGGAAAATTTAGCCCCAACAGTATCCATGATCCGAATATGAATACATATTAGAGTACAGTATTTTCTCACTGGGACGTGGTCTTAGACAGAAAAGCTCTATCAACCTCCAAAATGTGTTCATAATGAACTCCATCATAATTTTGATATATTTAGCCTTCAGGATTTGCTGGAGGCTTTTCTAGGACATCAATCACTTTAGCCCCTTTGCCTGAAAAGCCATCCATTTGTTTCCCATAGTTGAAGTAATTTTCCAAATATCTGTTTGCAATAACCAAGCTATCGCAAATATTTCCACATCAGTTTCCCAAGTTATGTAATATTAATTACTGAACGTGGAATTTATTGCGAGGTTCTTTCAACCCTCCAACCATATTATCAGTAATTAGTGATCGAATTTGATGAAAATGATCTGTAATCCCTGTCATCCAAAATGCTAGTGAAGAAAATGAACAATTACCATCTCAAGAACATCTAACATTTTAGAAGGACATCATTCGAGTAAATTTGAATTTTGTGTATTTCTATTCTGGAAGAAACTAGTGACTTATATAATGTATGTTCAACCTTTCACGAATAACCTTTCGTCAATTACATGTAATGAGTTGGAATTGAGGCAATTTATAATCTAGCTCACCATTTCCATAAGGTCTAAAACGGTAATTATATCTACTTTCTTACCTGATAAACTATTATTTTGAACATCCTCTGGTTATTTCACCTGTTAACACATGGACTTGACTGGTACTTGTATTTCTGTATTTGCTAGAGGCTTTTGTACACTATCTGATTGCTTTTATTTCGATTTCAAACTTTAAATTGCCTTTGAAATATTAAATCGGTAAGTTTAATAGAGCTAAATTTGGTCTTTTCCTTTTGACCATTTATCCAAGAAATCTGAATTTTCAGCTGTACCATGTTTACTACTATTTATTTCTGCTTCTGGTATTAGATTTGGAATACTCACGATGTTGGATAGTTGGAGCATAATAGAATATTTTGTTAGTGCATGAATGAGGTTTACTAATTCGTTACCCAGCAACATCTAAAGTTAAAACTACATCTTGTCCCTTAAATACTTTTAAGAGTTCTATTTGTTTGGAAGTGTACATATATTCAACAAATGGACCTTGCACAAAGTACTGAACATAACCTGGGATTGGAGAATCAGAGAGTAGATGACGGTAACTACTACAACTTCTCTGATAGAATTAGAAAACATACTAGCGGAATTCATTTCTGATTTATATTTCCTTAAACATTCCGCGGATTTTAATTATGTTGAATTACCATAACAAATCCTCCTGTTTTGTCAGAATCATTAAATTGCTCTCGTACACACAATAAAATACAAATGCTCTAAAATTAGGGAATTTCATTCTGCTCTTGCTCGAAAGAAATGACTGTTTCTCTTACTCTATCAGACCTTTCAACCGATAATAGTCAAACTTCAAAACACACATATTGTTTACATCATGAAACTTAGAAGAAATACATTCATCCAATTATTGACTAATGACATTCCATAGTTCGAATCAGTAATGCACAAACTATCCCATTCTGTGATTTCGAGATAAAATTCTCCAAATTTCTGGCTTTCAATCTCAAAGTCAACTCCAGAGCTGACTTCTAACAATGTGTCCACAACTTGTTCACTTTCTACATCACACTTTGGGTTGTGAACCTTGGGAAGGTGAATTGGCTCCTTAATTATACATTTTGTAACCTTGTAATACCATTAGTATTGAATTCAGTTTTATTCCAATACCCAACTGATGGAAAATTCAAAATTTCTCCACATAAACACTTATTTTTTATCAAACATTTGATGAACTAAACTATGTCCAGGTTGTGTTACAACTAACCACAAAACTTATAGTGGATTACACTCTACAAAACTATTGCTATAAGCACCTGTGATGACGTAAAGGAAATGACAGCACTCATCAATAAACACATGCATCCCGAAATATTTCGAACATTAGATAACCCGTGAAACTTAACGCCATCTATCCACAACTGACCTTTAGATGTATTTAAGAATTACAAAGCTATTTTCTTCAGACCTTTCATTATCAATATAATTACTGAAATTAATCTTAAAATTGTATACTTTGGCATATTTAACAAGTTTTCGATTTTTGAAATGATGACATGTATTTCTTCAAGTCTATAATACATTCATCCGGCGATTTTCACTCCAAAATAATAATCCTAAGCTCAGTTAACGAATGTCTGGTGGTTAAATAATGGTCAGTGAAATTGCCGTGTTTATTAGAATACTACCTCTATAAATATTTGTTTGGATCTTGTGTGTTCGACATTGATTCAAGAATCGGGAAGATCCCTAGGGCTGATTTTTGTCATATAGGGTGGCTTTTAAGTTCTGTTACAATATTAAGAATGTCAATTTTCGTATATTTTCCTTTGAATTCTTAATTGAGTAATACATTACGAAATATTGAATCTCAGGAACATTTTAGTTATTTATTTGTTAAATTGTATCAAGGTAGATATAAATAGTTTTGTTATGGTAAAATGCTGGCATCAATAATTAGGCTTTATGAGAAGGGGACAAGTCGTTGCGAAATTATGAGGGCCCTAGATATTGAAAAGAGGAGACGTATGTCGTATATGGCACAATAAATCGATACAAGGATACCGGAAAAATACGAGATAATTCAAGGAGTGGACGTACGACCTCGATTACTACTACCAGAATAAGGAAGGTCATACGATCTTGGATTCGGCTAAATCCCAGAGAATAGATGCGAAAGATGTCATCCGAGCTCGGAATTTGGCGCACCTCGGTGAGTAAGATTGTAAAGAAGAACTTAGGACAATTTTCTTACAAGTTAAGGAAATTTCACTTTCTTTTCCGACAAGATTAAATAAAAGCGGCTTTCACAAAGGAAATCACTTGTCATGCGGTTAGCAATTAGCGTTATAGAGAATATTCTTTGCACCGACGAGAAATTATTTCCAATTGAGCAGGCTTGTAATCGTCAAAATGATCGGATGCTTTTGCTTTTTATGATCTGCAATCCCAGATAACCTCAAATAAGTAAATGAATTCAAAAGCCGGCTTGGTGATGGTTTGGTCCGGAATTTCGTCTGTAGGCCGCACCTCGCTAATTCTCGTACATTGTGAGGTCAAAATTAACTCAACCTACAAAAATTTGATTTTAGAACCTGTTGTAAAGTACATCAGCAGAACAATGTATCACAACCAATCATACTTGTTTCAAAAGATGGTGCAGCAGTTCAACGTCAAAGGTTACTCTGGCCTGGCTCCAGGATAACATTCCTGATTTTATCTCAAAAGAAGAATCGCCCTCCTCTAGCCCGGATTTTAACACGATGCACTTTGTATTTTGTGGGATATTAGAACCAAATCCCTGCGCTAAATCTCACATGAGTATCCAGTCGCTCAAGAGGTTTTTGTGATGGGAATGGGCGAAAATCCCTCAGAAAACCCTGCGTGCCGCGATTGAGTCCGTTTCTGGACGTCTCCCAGCTGCCATTAAGAAACAAGGAGGGTACATTGAGTAATTTTTGTATAGTTTGATTGCATTTACATCATAGCAATGAACTAGGACCTCAACAAATTCTAGATGCACTAAGTTTACAATCTGGGGCATGTTTTCGATGTATCAGAACTTACAAGCAACCTTGTACAGCTGTATAACACAAAATACAAATTAACAATAGTGTCCCCATCAAAATTTATGTTAAATTTTCAGAATTATTATCCTAATATTTATCATTGTTATCAAAATATACAAGAATTCCTTGAAACGAATCATGATTCGTATTATCTTAGTACTCAAATACAATAGAAAGAATGTAACAAATCAAAATTCATAACAATTATAATTAATTTTGTGATTGATTACATTGTTTTGATGGAATTCTTTGTTATTACGGCGGTTATCAACACTTTAATGAGTGTTCATAAAAGTGACGAACATCTTTTGGTTTACATAAATAAAAATTTAACAAGTACAGTATGTACAATAATTATTGCAACACATCATTGATTCTATTTCAACCACTGCTATAGTTCTATTGGATAAGGAGTAGTTACTGCACTAATGTTGAACGTCAATTGGTATTTATTTGAAGATAAATCTGAGTAAACACAATGGGATTATATATTTGCTAATGAGGATGACGTCAGTATTTAATACCTTTCATCATAAATTAGAAGATCCTCTTACCTTTTAGCTGAATAATTTAGCATTTAGCGTTGATATGGCCCAAGAGGTGATGAGAGAAAAGATCAAAACTCTATTGATTGGCGATAGACATACACCTACTGAAATCTCACCCATTTTAGATGTTGATCGAGGGACAGTTTACAGGGTAAAAAGACTCCAAAAAAATATGACCCTTAAACACAAAAGAGGTAGTGGTAGACCAAATTTACTCGGCAATTCAATATACAGCTACTCAGTTCATCAAATCGGATCCAGAGACTAGTGTACGTAAGCTTGCAACCAGGACAGCTAAAACAAAGAAACTGACTGTCAGTAAAAGTACAGTCTATCTTACTCTTCAGAAACTGAAATACTCTAAGCCATTTCCTGACAGATTTCATTGCTATTTGAAAAAAATCGTCTCTTCAGAATTGAATGGGACAGAAACAAATTTAAACTCTGGCGTAGAGGTGTATTTGCAGATGAAGCCTCTTTCTTGCTTAATGGCGGGAAGGTTCGAATGTGGACAAAATCTGGAAAGAAACGATCACAAAAAACTACCAAACACTCACCGAAATTACACATATGGGCTGCAATTTCGTCTTTTGGTAACTTCCCATTGTGCATATTCCGTCAGAATTTGGATGCACAATTCTTTGTTAAGATCCTTGAATGACATCTTCTTTCACAGACTGAGGCTTTCTACGGAAATAGATGGTTTATCGTCCAGGATAGTGATCCAAAGCACCGTTCAATATTACCCCAACAATGGATCTCAGAAAAAATGCCAAATAATGTATTTCAATGGCCCAGTCAATCACCAGACCTTAATCCGATAGAAAATCTATTCGGCTGGTTGAAAAATCAAGTTGCAAAACAACATGCCAAATCACTAGCTGAGCTTGAGAAGTGTATCCAAGCAATTTGGGATTCTCTCACACCCGAATTTTTGGAACACTGTTGGAAGTCTATGACGCGTAGCTGTCAGATGGTCGTAGAAAACGATGGAAATAAGATCAAATGTTAATCTTTAGTGTATTCTCGACAAGTGGACAAAAACCTTGATCATATGCTTTCATATTTATTGTTTCTGGGTTATACTAAGAAATCTCCCTAGTGTTGCAATAATTATTGTACATACTGTATAAGTTATTTAGACATAAGGAGTTTTGAAAATTTTGTCACTTTTCTCCATATTTGTTAAAATGGAGAAAAGTGACTCTAAGGAGTCTGTGTTCAGTTTCTATTTCGATCCTCTTCTAATTTGTACAGTATATATATTTAAATCAGTGTTCAATGCCATCATTGAGTGTTCAGCTAAACAAAAAATATCGTGCAAATATAAATCCAAGTGTTACACCAATCTCCGTCTGAATGGTGGGCTTTTCAGATCAACTTAGTTAAACTCAGTTTACTAACTCCGATTAACAGATAGGATTATATGATTTTAGACATATTGGACCAGGGTTTCATCTAGAATTAGGAATACAGCGTACCCCACGTGTCCATATATTAAATTTCGCTAACCCTAGCGTATTAAGAACATGGGGATACCACCCGATAATGGTAAAATTTCGCGCGCCCTCATAAATATTTCCCAAAATTTATGCAGGCGAAGGTACGCAGGCCGCATCCAGTTTTCTTTAGGCCTGAATCAGAACTCTGTTTAACAGTCCTTGCTCAATGGAATGAGTTCATAAATCAACTAGTCTAGTGAATTTCCTAATACAAGATTGAATGTGGTAGAAAAGACCAAGAAAACCAAACTCGACCATGGATCACTGGTTAGGTCGCTGGTAACATGGGTCACATGGGTCAGGGCTATGACCTCTTGACCCATTAGACTATGACTTAATTAAATGATGACTAGTGCGCTTCGCTTGCTAAGTGGCTGCGTGACAGCTTAATGCCTTAAGTTTGATTGAGTATTTAGTAGATAATTTTCTTAGTGCTTTTGGTCGCTAGGCGAGTTGAAAAAGTTCAGCACTTCGTGCCTGAGGTTATAATATAAGAGAAAATTTCAGATTGTATTATCCATGGTCCGTCAAATTACGTTCAATAGCCATCTGTTGTAACAATAGGGATGCCATATCACTTTTGGTTAGTAATCTTCGCACATCGGGCCTCGAATATTGAGAAATTCAGAAATTATATAACCTGAAATAGCTGAAATTTCCAGTTCTATATTCATTTGATAATAATAGTATAGTAATCAGAATATTGGAAACCTAATTAGATCAAAATTGAGCTACGTATCAGCGATTTGATATTCTGGTGTATGGATATGTAAAGTGGCGTCATATTTTACTTGGAATATTTTGTGGTTATTTCAGGTGATATATCAATTTCTAATGCAGAATTTTAATTCCAATTCTTATAACAATCAGGCTTGGATCGGGTCATGATTTCCTGACCTGATTACCCGGTAGACCAGGTTGAAACCTCTGACCCGGTGACCCGGTTTCGTTTTTTGACCCGTTTTTTCAAAACATCATTTTTCTGTTTTCATGCAATTTGATAATGATTAGATTTTCCTAAGTTTGAATTACAGGTATTCCACAATGAAAATCTAGGGAGATTTTAGAAGAGGTTGGTGACTCTCAACAAGCTACAGTGTTTTAAAACTCGCCTAGGGTTCTAATGGTTAAAGTTGGGTTATATAGCAGCTGGGACCCTAGTGTTTTCTGTTTGCACCATGTTTTTGTTCCAGAAGTCCTGAAAATAAGTTCTTTCTTTTGATATATAAGAGTATATAGATATACAAGTATACAGTAATAATGATACCAAACAAGTTTAGTAGAAATACTAATGATTCATGAAAATGCAACGTCTGAAGAATATTGACTGAATCTTTATAATTTTACAAACCGATATATTATAATTATCAAAAGGATATAAACCGGCCAAGTCAAATCAGTGCCCGGTTCAGACCCGAAATTTATTGAAAATAGTGACCCGGTTTATTCGTTACCCGGTCCAAGCATGATAACAATTATATCTATAATAGTACATGCATAGTGTCAACTTTAATTATATATTTCAAGACCTGCACACTCAAAATTCAATAGCTTATAATTCTATTCTATACAGCAAAGGAAATACAATTTTGTGCAAATATTTGTCTCAGACATTAGGGAGTGTCATAATCAAATTCCACGTCCCTGTTACTCCTATTTAACTCAATCTCTAGGATAAGATGAAATATCCAGCAAAAATTTGATAGTATTATTAATCTTATAATAATTTGATTAGAGTGTATCACTAATTGAATTTCACTCTATATTAATAACCAATACATTTCAGTACAAATATAATCAAAACTCACGAAGAACCAATATCTGCATTTATGCTAATCGCGAAAACCTTTAAGTTAATTTGGTGCTTTTTAAGTCGGCACATACGGTGATTTGAGACTTTTGTTATATTACATATAATGTGGAAGCCCCTTAATCGGGATATTAACTGAAACGGGACAATGTTTTGGAGACATAGTTAACAAGCAAAATCTTCTGGTAATTGGGACATCACGTAGGTTAATCGAGCTTTCTTATTTACATTAACAGAATATTTCTGAATTTTAATCACTATATTGGAATTTCCTCCCAAATAAGCGATTCCAGTTATAGAATTTTTTAGTTATATCGAAAAATCTATTCCTCACTAGGTCCTATAACCGGGTATACTGTGGTAAATAAGATATTTCTCGTTATTAGACCATGAAAACTAGTTTTGAATACTTAAATAATCATGATTTGTTAATCGGCACATAATGTTCACTTCCAAATTGTGCTGTTTAATCCGTTTTCATTCAATATGTTCTATCATTTCATAGATTGTCGTTGTATACTTGATGCAATATTTAACGTTTTAAAAGTCTTCAATTGATAGCTTGATTTACTCAATATACAGTCAGGGGGCAAAAGTATTCGAGCACACAAATATATTGTCATAAATTGTAGGCTCTTCCCCGCTCCTATATATTGTATAGTCTAGATTCGTAGTTGCTATCTAGAAATTTTTATAGAATAACATATGTTTTTCAAGAATTTCAAAAAAATATTTCGATTTATACTTTTTGAAGGTGTTGATTGTGAATAATTATTAGATAATTATTGATATTCAAAATATGTGGTAATTCAAAGCCTATTAAGAATCTATAATTTCTGACTTGATATTTGAATTCTAGGTAGGCGAGTTACCCCAGATTGAAATTTCCAATCGGATTGAACAATTTTTACCAGAGTTATAGATAAATTTCAATTTGTGCCATTTGTACCACCTTTTGCCCAAGGTGGCACAAGTGGCCGCTACCAAGAGGTTGTTTTGTAATTCAAGGGTTAGCATAGTCATAATATTCAAAAATATTATTTCGACTTATTCCTCCTAACCCTAGTTGATTTCCTTGTAGTGGCGCTTTTTCATGCCACCTGTTCCACTTTTTAAAAAAGTGCACAAGTGGGACAAATTGAAATTCTTCTATAACTTTGGTAAAAATTGTTTAATCCGATTGGAAATTTCAATCTCGGGTAACTCGCCTACGTAGAATTCAATTATCAAGTCAGAAATCATAGATTCTTAATAGGCTTTGAATTATCACATATTTGATTACCAATAATTATCTAATAATTATTAATAATTAATACCTTCACAAAGTGTAAGTCGAAAATATTTTTTGAAATTCGTGAAAAACATATGTTATTCTATACAAATTACTAGATAGCAGCTACGAATATAGACCACATAATATATAGGAGCGGGAAAGAGTATACAATTTATGACAATATATTTGTGTGTTCGAATACTTTTGTCCCCTGACTGTTTATGCTTACTTGAATCTATTTTAACACATTCCTGAGATTTTAGCATATTGTGTTTTTACAATTTACTTTTCAAAATTTAATTGCACACCCAAAAATGATTTTACAGCATTTTGAATATTCATATTTCTTAAATAATCTGTACAAGCTATCATTTACAATCTTCAATATCCACAGAATCTTTTTATATTTTGCCCAGGACCACTTTTGCCATGATTGGTGTATATAGTCACCGTGTATCTTTGTTGGCATAATCACATATCTCTGGTCCATTTCTGAACCTGGCCCTCGCCTATGTTACGTCCTACCGTAAGTGATTTCATACTGACCAAAGTTCGGTTAATATGGCAATACTAGTGTAGATTTCTCCATAATTGGTGACTATTTCTTACCTTATTAGTTTGAATTGATGTTTGATTTATATCAGATACTATTATATGTCTTGACTTGATAAGGGTGTTATACATAGGATATATTTTTGTTTAACTTTTGTTTGACTAAACAATAACCTTTATTTATTATTTTATATTTTAATACCATACTTCCTCCCAAAATTGACACTTCTTTACCAGGGTTAAAATACTGTACACCAACCGTAATCCTAGAACCCCAAGTGCTTATCTTAATGAAATTGAAATTTGCAACCAAAGTCTTATGTCTGTAACCAGAGTTTCGGAACCAAATGGCTTTTGAACGGTAAACTGTGTACCCTCATATAATGCTGTGCTAGAGTTTCTTGAAATAGGTTTGATATTAGAATATTTACTCATGAATTGGAATATTTTTTCTCTTATCATTAGAATATAACAATAGATCTTGTGTAATCATCCAAGATATTATTTTGAATTTCTTTCTTGTACTAGTCCTTGAATCAGTATTTCCAACCTTTTCACAATGGATCCCCTTTAACAATTCTATCACAGTCTTTGGACCCCTTCCGTAGACTGCAATAGATCTTATGTACCTCTTGAGGTCATCTGTGACCGCCAAGGGCCCATTGACCACTTATTGATGACCACTGTCTTAATTAGTAGACATAGTTTTTGTATGAGAAATCTAAGAAATCCGAAATTCTTCAATATTATGTCAATGTGTCGATATTTTATTGGTATTCTAAGCATCTTGATAAATTTACCATCATACATATTTCATGAGCAAAGTTATTTTTATAACATCCGGAAGAGATTTTCAGAAAATCAATCTAAGAATTTCTTTGTATGATATTTACTTCTCTTATATTGCTAGCAAGTTTTCACTCTTAATAATTTTCAGTTGCTTCTTAGTTTCAAAGGGAAGCAATGTTTTAGTACCTCGACTATCGTAACTTCGCCCTTTTCAAGGTGCGTTCTTACAGTATCATTGATGATATCATTCTTCCATTACTAAATATTCCCCCCTGACCCTCTTACTAATACTCCTTTTGATACAGAAACATGCATACCTTATTTCCGTTAATACACGCAGGATATTCTCATCCACTTATATATGTGTCCATGCGCTTATTCATGAAAATACAGTGGTTATCAGATCTCACTGATCCCATTGTGATTCATCTTTTGAATAAAAAGGTAATTTTTATGAAAGTTCCGCTGTAAAACATTATGCATCAATGTGATAATTTCTTCCCCAAATCTTTGTATTTTCAAAATTTGTAAGATAGTTTATACGAAAAATGCGAATGGAAAGAATACTAGCCCTTGCCCTTAGTCTGGGAATTATAATTACGAATTCATTTTATGATTAAATTGGTAATTTGGGTATACTTTGTTACAATATTAAATTTTCTTCTTTGTCAACCCTGTGAAAATTTCTATCAATCTTAATGTTAGTGTTGTTCTTCATGCACCTCTTGCGAATACATATATCTGAATTAACATTCGAAACAGTTTATTTTTACTATTTCTTTGCGGGGAAATTTTTGAAAAGATTGAGAGTAACAACATACCGATGATGTATTAAATTCCACATTCTTTACAACTGAGCAATAGCATTCTAAAATGTTTAAATTAAACTCTTCCGATATATTTGTTTTTACAGTCAACTTGGAACTTGAATGCCCCTTTAAATGAACTTTCATTATCTTATTGTACCATAGTGAGGAAAACAGCCTTGGAAATTTGACCTTTTTGGGGTATATTTTGTAAGTTGGGTCGAAAAATCCTTCAGTTTTGATAAATCAGCTATTGTTTTTGAAATATATCCCCGTTTGACTTAAACTAATTAATTACTATATTATCTACATACACGAATATTTATGTTAAGAATTTTTGCTATTAGCATAAAAATTATCTCAAGAGTGGTAATGTATACAGAAAATTCCATCAACAGTAGAAATAATCAATCAATGTCTAAATAGCGTCTCTTCCGGGACACCCTTGAGTGAGATTTGCCTGGACAATCTCGCTGAAGACTCCAAAATCAATATCCCATCATGTGGATATCCCACCTTCTCTGGTACCTCTCGTCCATTACCCTGATGTCTTGATGGAACCTTATTCCTTGTTCTTCGCTTAGGTCACCAAGGTTAGCCGGGAAATGATCTAAATGGTTATGGAGGTAATGAACCTTGATGTCCATCTTACAGCCAATATTATTGAATTTCGAGAGCTTGTTTCCTACTAATTTAGCGAAATTTTCTGCTTTGTAGTTTCCCAAAAATATTTGTGTGGCTAATTGAAATGCGGACCAAGTTTCAGATTCAGTGTAATTCATAGAACTAATAAAACATGTGTCTTTAATGAGCTTTCTAATCTTGGGGCCATCAAATATTCTAGCTTTGAGCTTTCGGTGCTAAGTTCAGGAAATTAACTGCATAGATAATGGGAGCAAGAACCATCTTTATTCAGAGCTTTGACGAATTGTTTCATGACGCCCAGTTTGATATGCAGTGGTGGAAGAATGAGATTTCCCTGTTTATAATCAGAGGTTTGTTAATGATGTCCATTTCTCCCACTATCATATTATTTCTCAAGGGCCAATCTTTTCTCGTCCAGTGGTCATTTCTTGCTCGCTTATCCCAAAGACTAATGAAGCATGGGTATTTTGTGTAGCCACTTTGCTTGCCAAGTAGAAATTAACCATCTTTAAGTCAACGCAAATCACCCATTGATGAACATAATATTTCAGTTTCTCCAAAACTTGTTTGATTGACTCATATTCCTCCTTCATACTAGTTGGGTTATGAATTGGAATAGAAGTATATTTGTTCCCATTATGGAGCAAAGCACATTTCAAACTACTAGTAGAACTGTCGATAAAATTGCGCCATTCATTTGGACTGTATTCTGGTACCCCATTCTCCTAAAAGACCTCGAACATCATTGTACCAAAGTAGACCATTGTCGTTGCAAAAGTAAGGCAGTAAAGACTGTTCTCTGTTACGATAATATGTAATCTTGGTTCCAGGATGGAGTAAATTTTTGCCATTCAACCTGGATATCATTACTTCAGAAGATTCTTTCGAGAGGTCAAGATCCCTGATCAGATCATTCAGTTCGAGTTGATCAACGCGTTGGGGGGGGGGCATTGATGAAGTATCTTTAAAATCACTATTACTCGAATAAGATTCTGCTTCATGAGGGATATCTGAATCATTTATGAAGGCTCGAAGCCGGAATGGGCATCTCATCTGAGTGTGGAATAGGTCGTCTCGCTGACTCTAGGTCAGGATGTGTCCAATTACTCTTATCCTTACAATTGATGCGCTTGATGTTGACAATGCAGAAGTAACAATCATCATAATGGTTTTTTGGCTCCCCAAACCATTGGTATACCAAACTTCAGACTTCTCCTCTTCCACTGGTCCATTGCCCCAGATGCTCGTACAAGTTTTACATACTATGTGTTGGGTCCATAGTTTATCTTGGTTTCCAAGCTTCACTCCAAAATAAGCAAGATATGCCTTCTTAACTAAGTCAGAAATAGGTTTTGCTGTTTTTTCATAGCATAGCTACCACATATATACCAGAATACATTTGGATTATTCAAACAACTTCTTCGTGACGAAACCATGTAATACAACAATAACAAATTAGTATTTGAAATGGAAATCAATATTATATGATAACAATTATATCCAACAAATTAACCATGCATGATTAAGTTCTAGAATAAATGAAAGGCGCAATGTTTCAATTCTTAAGTCAGGCACAAAATTGTTTTGATTTATTAAAGAAACATGATATACTTAGGGTACCATCCCAAATTAAGCCTACATTAAACGCGAATTTGTATTTAAGGGTATATATTCAAACTCAAATACTAGAGCAGATGAAGGAAAACCAATGCTAGTATTGAAATCAGCAAATCAAATATACTCTAAAATAGGGCCAAATCCTGAGGCTCCAAAATGTGTTTCATTTATGTTGGGCTGTGTAATATATGAATTTTGAAAACCCATGAGTTATACAAATGAATTGATATTGTGGTGAAACTTTCGATAAATCCGAATTTCCACTCTTATATCCCCAATCTATTGTATTATGAGAAGATCATAACGACGTTAGATTGGAATATGTATTAGGTAAGGTAAAATAGCTAATAACAAATCAGGAAATCAATGGAATGCAGATACAGTTCGTTTTCATAATTTGCTAACATCCTCGTATAGTTTGCAGATTTATCCCATGGATACTATGTTAAATGGCCAGCGGGTGAGGGTTTAGAAATGAATAGAACAAATCCTTGCCAAGATAATCCATATTTATTAGATTTTATCTAAATAATATATTCAAAATGAATTGATTTTCCAAATTTTGTGGTGGTATGCAGTCGAATACCCTGAGTGTATCTAGAAGTCATATAATATTTGTGTCATTATGTTCAGCTTCCTATATATTTGTATAAACTATCTGGCACAACTGGTCACGATTAGTTTAGGACCTTGGATGGAAGGTGCAAACATGTCCGAAACGGATATTTCCACCCGATTTCCAACCAATATTTGAAAAGTTTGAGAATCACATCCAAATCTTATAATTTCAATAGGCACTCTAGATTTGAATACACAATCATGTAGGGTTTAGTGCAATCATTCATATGCACAATATGAAATAAATCATTTCTTTGAATTGATTGTAAAACCACGTGTTGTTATTTTCGAAAATTGATTTTTTCCATTCTTAAGTATTTACCATAACTCAATGAGCTGAAGACCCACTAGTATAAAATTTTGAATTATGGGAAAGATATCATTCTGAAATTATTGAGTATGGTAAGCAGGTCAAATATATCTCAACTTCTGCCTATTTTCCCACTGTGTTACAAGTACGTAGTACTTCTCGCATCTGTTAACTCGACATCCACTATCTCAACCAGATTTAGAGGGTTCGAGTTATCGAATATACACTGTAATATGACAATTTATTGCTTTTAGGATTTCTAAAGATTTCAAATTATCACATGATTACAACCACAGGAAAATACAAACGCGAATCTTGTCTCGTTTAATAGACTCAATGGTTGATATTGATGTCTTCAATTATATTTTGCAGATGTCGATTGACTTGTTCGAGCTGTCTTCCACAATTATGTTGTTTAGTTCACAGTTACCCTTTATTTATGGCAGTATATATTTAAGTGAGTCCAATACTTTTTCATAATTTTCAGATCTGAATATTTGTTTCACCGAATATATTCCCAATTCTTGTGATCCCTGAACTCAATTTATCATAAGAATTCGAATACCTTCCCAGAATTGTCACGTGACAGCTATATTGATACCACTTTTGCCTTCTCTACAGAACTTAACTTCAAACAATACTTTTTATCATTCATTCTATTGAACTTCACAATCATAACCCGTAGAATTCTAAACTACCTTGACAATACTTTCATATTCAATTCTTATTGAGCATATAGTACTTTAAGTCTATAAAGCCATTATTTCGCCAACGACATTTTGGGGTTTATGCTACCCAAGAGAACATATCACTCAAACCACATTCCTGGGTATTTTGGTACCTTAATGAAACTTTTACTCAAACGACATAGTGCAATCTGGATATGTGAAATTTACTCACTTTTTCTAAATATTCAATTTATGTCTCCTTTGATTGAGCATTTTCAAAATTATTGCTCTGTATAATTATTGTAGCTCAATACTTTTTCATAAGAACAATATGAATTTAAAGAGTACTTAGCAACTTTTATTCATTGCATTGCAGTTGTCATTTAGATACAATTTTTTGGTTCCAATCAATTTTATTTTATTGACTTTCCCCAATATTCGATGATTTGATGATTGACCTTTCCTATCTCACATTCTTAATAATTTTCTTTATTCTATGATTTAATCATTTCTTTGCTTTATGTAAAATGCCGATAATCCTGTAGTTGAGTCAGCACTATTGATTTTCTGATAAGCACTTTGATATTACTCCCTACAATTCTATTACGTTCTGTTTTTCTTCACTTTGTTAAATAATATATATTGACTAACTTGGTGCCACTAGTATTTAGGTCTGTTATACTAAGTTCGCTTTCAAGTGATTTGGTTGTGGAGATTCATTTCATTTTCTTTATAATCTTTGAATCAGTAATGTCTGTAGATGGACAAAATTTGACCGCCCAAAGGTTTAATCTCATTGCCAATATCTGCATATCAATGGAATTTCTCTCCTACTTCGTGATTTGTTCTTCACTTTTTTGGATTGCCTTGTCAAAATGTTACGAATTGTCTGCAACGACCACTTTATTTTGATTATCATCTCTCAAAACGACATTATCCTTCAATTTCCTGTCAATAAATTCATTTATTGCTATATCGCTGCAAGTAGTCATTTCTTCTTTTCCAATTTCGACACCATTTTATCCAAAAAATTAATTATCTGAAGGCTGAGCAGTGGCTAGAATGTGATTTTTGAAATCCCAGTATGTCACAATGACATCATAATTTGTTCACAATTATTAATTTTCGTTCAAGTCTCGAACTTGTCTGAGCCAAGCCCAAAATTCCCCTGTATGCCTTAAAGCAGTCTCCAAGTTTCTTCAATCAATTCTGAACATATACATATATGCACCACTTGCCCTTTATATTGGCAACGACTCATTAATCGTCTTTTACAATTTATTAATAATCTAACTATTCATAATTTACAATTTCATTGGAATTCAGCAAGAGTTTAGGGATGCGCGCAGTTCGATTGCTTCTTTATCTATATGTACTGTTACATGAGACCCTGGCTATCCCTTGGTGTGTAAGCGCTTAACCAATCTCCGCGTTGATTGATGTCTTTTGCTAATCGGTTTTGTAATGACGATTTTAGCAATTTTTGGGATTTGGATTTGCGTCCGCGTCCATGCTTGTTTTCGTGGGAACATCCTGACTTATTGCGGCTCAACCAACGTCGAATTGTTCAAATAATTACTCCTAAGCTCTATGAAACCCCTTTTGAGTCATTCCACGCAATACACTCCGACTGCCCTGCTTCTTGTGGCGGAACTAGCTTCTCTGATCATTAGTGTATGCTATAATTTGTCCAATCAGGTTTAATAATATACTAAATAGAAATTGGCATTCTGACTGAGAGTGATATACTAAAATTGTCTAAATTGGTTGTCAAAATGAAATATGAGTTTGTGTATTTCATAAGAGTCAACACTGAAACTATGGTTACATTATTGTAGATTTAGTGACTAGAGCATCAATTTCTTAACACCCTATATGATAAGCTGATTTTCATTGAGAACGAACTGTAATTCATTACTGAACGTATTTCAGATCGATATTGAGCCACATCTTTGTTGGACGGGAAGTAACATTCTCCGATTTCAAAGTTCTTTTGAGATCAATGTACTTTCGTTTTCCCATTTCAAGTTTGTCAATGAGAAATATTCATTTCTTAATAGGTATGTATTTGTTTGCATTGTCAAAAGACCCTTACGAAATGATTTCTTTGCAAATAGAACGTTTTATGGTGATGTGTCAGGTTAGATACAAACTGTAGAGCTAGAGAAGCGTAGGTTTTTCTATCAACTTCTTCTCTTCTGGCAATTATTTCTATGTGGTGGTTTAGCAAAGGAGCTAATCTGACTTTTAATCCCTTGGTATTTAATTGAGATAGAGGTTTACTTATTTTAGTGGATAAATCAGCTCAATTATTACACGATCATTGGAAATTCTCTTTTTCAGAGCACAATCAATTTCCAAGGAATGAAATCGTATCTCTTTCGAAGATACTAAGTCCTTGTTCTTTTGGAGGGCATGTCTGTCAGACTTAAGGGCTCCGAATTTCCTCCTTAGTCAGTAAATATCGCTCTCTTGAAATTGGAAAGACTACATAAATTGATCACTTGCCGCTCTAACTGGAGTTTGGGAGCTGAGAAAATCGAAAGCTTCTCTGTGTTATTCATTGTTGCTGTAATGTATTATCAGAAAACACAAAAAATCAATTTTCTAGAAAATTTAAATTTCAAAAATGTCAGGAGGCTCAGATAGAATTTTTAAAATGATGACCGTCGCGTTATTTCACGTCCCTAGAATTCTGTTAAATTTGGGCTGGTGCAGGGGTTTTCAACCTTTTTCTGACCACGACCCACTTTCCAACTTTTTAAAGCGTTCGCGCCCCACCCGATGAAGGCATAACCAAAACGTAAATTTCAAAATGTATGTTCTCAACTTGGATATATTATTCTAATCTAAATTTACCACATCTACAATACTAATAATCATCACACATGATTATTTAATGTGATTTTTGATGTTGTTTTTCATCAACTAGCTTTTGAATTCTAGGTTGTGTTATTGCTAAGCAGCAGCGTAGATCTGGTTTGACATCAAGTCTATTTCTAGCCTTAGTTTTGATTACTAGCATGCTAGAAAAAGCCGCTTCACACAAATAAGTTGATGGGAATGACATGAGTAACTTCAGGGAAATCTGTGATACTATTGGATAGCTTCCAAGCATAGAACTCCAAAAAGATGGCAAATCAACTCTTGGAAATAATGTTTGTGCTCCTGAATCATTTACAAGTTTGATGAAATCCTCCTGTACTGCATCGTGATTATCAGGAATGCTGTCATCTATTTTGGCCAGAAAAGGATTTCGAACAAGATTAAATTTGGATTTTGTTGTTTCTGGAAAGTATCTAGAGAATTCATCTTTAAGTGATTGCAAATGCGTTGCAATGTCATTTTGCAAAGCTTCGCTGATACTAATTTCGCAATCTTCAACATAGCTACAGAGGTGAGAAAACATTGTAATCCTACCACCATTTATCTTGTTTCTCCAGAGGTCAAGCATTGCTTGAAAGGCAGAAAGCTTGTCTACAAAATCCATAATATTACTATCTTTACCTTGCAATGAGAGGTTCAGAGTATTGAGTCTTTCAAAAATATCGAAAAGATAACAAAGTCTAGTAATCCATTCGTGATTTACGAATAAATCATGCCAATGCGTCCGCTTTTGGAGTTTTAAAAATTCTGTTGTTTCTTCCTTGAGGTCTAGAACACGTTTCAAAACATTGCCCTTTGAAAGCCATCTAACTTCAGTGTGATTTAACAGATTCATATGCGCAGCATCCATATCTAAACAAAGATTTCTGAAGAGACGAGTGTTGAGTGCGCTACTTTTAACGAAATTGACTATTTTAATTACCTCCTGCAAGATAACACTTAGCGAGGCTGGCAAAGTCTTCGCTGTAAGGGTTTCTCGGTGAATCATACAGTGATTTGTTTTCACATCTGGGACATACTGTCTAACGCGTGTCTGGAACCCAGAATGGCTCCCCAACATAGAAGGAGCGCCATCTGTGCAAACAGCCCCAACTTTTTTCCAATCGAGACCTTCTTTTACAAAATGGTATCTACTTTGTTGAAAACATCAATTCCACGTGTTTGAGAATCAAGTGGCTGACAAAACAGGAACTCTTCTTTGAAGTTAGAATCGTGGATATAACGTACATATATCATCAGCTGAGCACAAGAAGAAATATCAGTTGACTCATCTAATTGCAAAACAAAGATGGGTGACTGTTTGATTTGCTCCACAACTTGGTTCTTAATATCCTCTGACATTTCTTGAATTCTGCGCTGAACAGTGTTATCTGAAATTGACAGCGAACTTAGTTTTTTTACTGCATCTGCTCCAATCATTCTGGTTATTTTGCTTGTTATAACGTAACCATATGTTCTAAAGTCCATTCCACTCGTTGTATTCGTAGATATATCACATGTCTATACACATGTACTCTTTAGAATTCTTTTCTAACACTGCCAATGTACAGGGTTAGGCTAAGTTCTGCAACAAAAATTTAAATTAAGCTAGAGGTTCTGCGAATGGTTTTAAGTGGATATTTATTTATCATATATTATCTTCAATATCTTTTTAAACAATATTTAGAGTATTGAGTCCTACTAGAAAAATTTTTTTGATTTATGGACAAAGAAGCAAAACGGTCAATGATAATCTTGTGTCATAGTGAAAGCAAGGCATCCTCCGTAATATCAAAAATACTGTCCATAAACAGATGGATAGTCTACCGTACCATCAAACGTTACAAGGAGACTGGCAGTACCCAGGACATGTTCAGAAAAGGTAGACCTCGTTCTGTTCGTACTCCTGCTGTTAGGAAGCTCGTCCGGGATGGGGTCAGGAAGAATCCTGTTAGAAGCATCCAAAGCATGGCGAGGATAGTAAAAGAGGATTTAGGCTTGAAATGCTACAAATTTAGAGAGGTACAGTTAATTTCTGAGGTGAATAAGAGGCGTAGGTATGAAAAATGTCTGATTCTGAGAAAAATGTTCACTGGTGGCACGCACCAGAGTATTGTCTTCTCCGATGGGAAGATTTTTACCGTAGAAATGGCATATAATCGCCAAAACGGTCGAATTCTTGCTCCAGATCAAAAGTCTATATCGTCATCAATACGCACAATCAAAAGAACTCAAAAACCGGCATCGGTCATGGTTAGGGAGCTATTACCTCTGATGGTCGAACACCTCTGGTGTTCATTGACAAAGGGGTGAAAATTAACAAAGAGGTGTATGTAGAGAGCATTTTAGACAATGCATTGAAGCCTTGGGCTTGTGAGCACTTCAATGGCACGCATTGGGTTTTCCAGCAAGATTCCGCTCCCTCCCACAAAGCTAAAATGACATCTGAGTGGTTGAAACTCAATGTACCGGAATTTATATCAACTAAAGAATGGCCGGCCTCTTCTCCAGATCTAAACCCTATGGATTTCTGTATATGGTCCATCTTAGAGTCCAGAGTATGTGCAAAGCCTCACAAGAACGTCGAAAGTCTGAAGTCTCCTTGAGAAGAGAGTGGGATTTAATCAGTGAGGACGTGTTGCGTGCTGCTGTCGATAATTTCTATAAGCGATTGAGCCTATGTATCGCAGCAAAGGGCAATACATTCGAAAAACTAGATTAATTTCGTATCCTTAGTATGTATATTCACTAATTCACTACGAATTTCAACTATTATGGTAAAATAAGAAATATACTACTTTATACTTGTTGCAGAACTTATGCTTTACCCTGTATTTCATTCCAACTATTGTAAAAGCTAAATTGTATATTATATTTAAATATTTTCTGTTATTTTTGTTGAAAATTATTCTCATATCATTTGAATTTCATATCGAACTAGCTCTAAATAATGGAGCAAATGCACCGAGACATGTTAGGACCTTATACCTGTCCGGTATTACGAATGCGATGGAGGTTTCTTGTCGCACAGGCATTCCGAAGAGCACAGTTTATCAAACAATTTCTAAACTCCGAGCCGAGATTTCAATTGAGAGGAAGAGAGGTTCCGGAAAAAGCAGAGTTATCAGCAAGAACGATATCATTTCACTTGGCAAACTAGCTCGAAACAACAAACAAAAGTCTATTAGGAAGTTGACAAGCAAATTCAACACCACACGTTCGAATACGTACTCCAGGGAGAGCGTGAGACAAAAACTCAAGAGGTTGTGACACCAGAAAGGTTGCCAAACCAATTCCGTTCCTCACACAGAAGCATATGGACAGACGCGTGTTATGGATTGGGAGAAGGTCGTATTCAGCGACAAAATGTCCATTTAGTTATCACAAGGAAAGTTCTGCCTGTGGTACAAGAGGGACGAACACCCAGTGAAACCCACCTCCAAGCACACGCAAAAGCTTCATGTTTAGGAGGCATTTTCTGCTCGTGGCACGTTCCCTTTGAAGATATTTCGAGAAAATTTAACTAGTTTGGGGTAGTGTCGAATTCTAAACGAGTGCTTAATAGTTCAGAGTCAAGTTCTCTATCCTGATGGTTGGATTTTTCAGGAGGACAATGATCCTAAGCATACCTCCAAGATTTCCAAAGATTTCATGCAGAAGGAAGGTATAATCAGAATGGATTGGCTCGCCTGTAGTCCGGATCTCAGTCCAATTGAAAATCTATGGGCCTGGATAAAATCCAGCTGGATTTGAGAGCTCCCAAGTCTCTTGACTAGCTTGACAGTGTAGTCAACGAAGTCTTGGATAACATTTCTATTGAATTTTTGAAGCCATATTGAAAATCTATGAGGAAAAGGGTAGTTATAGTAAAGAAGAGTCACGGTCAGAAGATTAAGTACTAGTGGATTTGATAGTGTAGTTGTGTATGTTGGTTGTATAGTTAGTTTAGTTATAGAAAATGAAGATATCTCTAAACATCTTCCCAATTTCATCGTGTCACACTGTAGAACCAAGCTCTAATACATGAAAGAACTACAGCTAAGTGTATATACTATACAATGAAAAGGCAAAGTTTGCTTATTATCACTAGTCTAGCAATTTACCACAATTAAACTTGTGTGCTCACCACTAATATCAAATGCTATTTTGGCCTCGATAAATATACATTCTATTAGAGCAAAATGACTCAAGTATCTGATGACATTGAAGTCTTAAAATTTGGCTGCCTAGGTATTAGGAGGTAAGGAATTTAGTTAAAACAGATTATTCAGATCTGAGCACATCAAAATTTATCCTATTTCCACTCATTTGCCCACTGTGGAATGGTTTCCGATAAGTGTACTTCGTATATGTCTACTGTGTTTCAGCTTATATTTGAGCAATTTGAGTTGTTTGTTTCTACTAATAATGCATTTGATCGCCATTGTTGCACTGTTTTAGAGATATTAGGCGTTTGAATTTGGATGTTCTAATAGGATTCTATTGGCCTGTCTCATTATTTCCTTTATCTGTAAATCTGTATTGTAAGCAGATACATACCATCCTAGATACACCTAACATATGGTATGTAGTTTCCAGTCCTATCAGATTTACACTTTACGTTAAGTGTACTTGAATTCCGGCACAATCCCATTACAATGCCTGTGCTTTGGAATAATTGAATTGTGCATCCCTTAACTCTTGTTGAAGTCCAATGAAATTATACATTATGATTCTTTAGTATATGAATTTCATAAAAACTTCTGAGCCAAGTGTTGTTTTCAATTTATGTGGTAACTGATGCACCCTACTATACATTTATGCATATCTACAGATTATTTGCTTTTTATAGTAGAGATACAGAAGTCTAATCGTAAATTTTCAGTAATCTTAAGAGAACTGTTAACAATATCTTGCGGTTATGGGATAAGAAGTATTTAGTACCCTTTATCAGTTCCCTTAGATGATTTCTCAATCCAAATAAGTAATTAAATTTATGGATCAACTATATTCTATGTACTTACATATTGTAAATATTTTACGTATTAAAGTCTCGACCATATCTGCTTCTGGGCATTCAGCACTTTGTAAATGATTCTTGATTAAGTCAATTACACCTCACAGTGGTTTAATAGGCCAGTTAGTAGAGAATAGCTATTTTGGTGTGAGATAGCCATATGAAATGAATTTATACATATAGATTATTATACATAAGGAACCAATGCATCTTGTCATAACAAGTATATGGCTTAAAACTGCCAAGTTATGACGTCATTGATATATGTGAAATTTTAAATTTTTCTTCAATAAATCCATTTTAGTCGACTTTATCGCCATATGAAATCTATTAATTACATATGGGTTATCCGTATTTGGCCATCACCTTGAACTTAAAATTTTGTTATAGGGCTTGTATTTATAGAGTTATGGCGTCTTCAGAATTATGACGTCACACATATGGTGGAATTTATCTTATTGATTTACAAAATATACATTATATTCATACTTAAGTTCATGATAGGCAATCTGTACTGGAGGTTAAAGTCGTGAATAAAGTCTGTATACTAGTTTTCTGATTGTTCATAGCATTGCAGCATTTAGATTTCGTTGTGTGTCCAGATTGACCACATCGTTCACAAGTCAAAGTCTTCGATAGTTTACTAAGTTTGGATCACTTTGAGAGGTTAATCTGACGAAGATATCCATAATATTGGCCTCAAAACTAACTTTACGAGCTAAATTCTCCCCATATTTTCTAATTAATTTGTTACATGATTATGTGACTTCTTCTGAAAATGCCTTTAAGCCATAGCTAGAATTCGACTCGCGTGTTAACTCCTCGGAATGGGCCAAGAGCTTATGCAGGGTTGGAGTCATGCTAATCCAGGGGAAAGAATCTAAGATTACAAGGTAGATATCCTTGCACAATTTCCCCAATTCTAAAGTGTTAACTTTGTGACTTGAATTGAAAACCCGAAGAATTGCTGAAAACTGAGTATGTATCTTTGATAAGATTGGGCAATATTGTATTGCTACAGATGATAGAATGCAATCAAGGTATTCAGTTTCATCAGAAAAGGCTCTTCTAGCAACATTCCCTGTTGAGATGGTTCCACCGCTAAAAATTAGGCTGGTCAACCTTTAATCCTGTCTTCGCCTGAATAAGTGTTTGAAGAAATTTCATTGACTCCTTGATAACTGGTGAAATTGGCGAACAGGTAAACTTTTTGATGCGAAGATGATATACCAACAAATTGAACCACCTAAAATTTGTTTAATTATGTAAAGATAATTTCTGAATGGTTAATTGAGTACCAGATCACTTACCCAAATCGCCTGTGTATGAATGAAGTGGAGATGCTGGATGTATGTTAATCTCTGAAATTGTTTGATGAGTTAAATTGAAGTGTTCATTAGTAGAAAGAGCAAAGAACGACTCAAAGTCATCAATGTGCGAGAATAACTCGATTGCATCTGTGATATTTCTGTTGATGGGGAACCCTTCAAGAACTAAATTCCGGTCTTTCAAATCTTTATGTGTGGCAGTGCACATCTGACAACTGGCTCCTCCAGCTCCAGAGAGAATGGCTGCCATCTTCTCATCAAACATTGAGTGGATAATATCGACATTGACAACGCCATTTTCTAAAGGAATCCCATTTTGTAACATCGCTATATCGGGATTAATCATAGTTTCCATGAAGGAACGAATATTTTCTTCGCATTCTGTCGCAGCGCAGAGAAAAATAGGTCTTTGAGAGAGGGGTTAATTAGGGGATTTATTCTGCCAAACAATCCTGTTTGTTACAGTGGAGATGGAGATGGGCTCGAAACAAAACAGAATGAAGTTTTGGTAAAAGTATTAGTTGCCTGCTGGTTGTAGATAGTGTGACAACCAGAACCATCTAAGCCATCTGCGATTTTGAATGTGAGTGTGAATTCCCCACTTGTGGGGCGATCTACCATTGACAATATTCTTTCTAGGGTTTTCTGAACTTGAAGACAATATGGTGCGTGTATACATTTTGGTTTAGTTGGATTAGGGTATAAAGTTATACTGGATCGTGAAATCATGACATCTCTCAGAATAGCTAACTTGCTGTATGATGGAAAATGCATATTGTCTGGTAGAAGTGTTTGTCGTAGTTGAGTGTATTTTCGTCTGCCCACTTCAATTAAATCCAGCAGGAATACGGCTTTGTCAACTGGAACATGCTTGTTACTGCGGTTACAGAATCCTCCACTGACAATAATCTCTTTGGCTACCGTTGCAACCTGACGATTATTCTCCTCATTTGCTAATAGTTGTAATGAGATTGCTGCAATGCTTATTTCTGCAATATTCTCAATAACTGAGAGTGGCTTAATGCAGTCTAGCAGACTTGACAATCGAGTACGTTGTTGCTGCAGAGAGAGACCATCAAGATTCTGCCTATGTCTCACTGAATGAATGGGAACTTCACCATCATCAGAAGACGAATCTAGTAAATCAGAACTACGAATTTTCTGTAACTCATGTTTCATGGAAATGTTAGAATGCCAACATTCTCCTTCTAAACAATCTAAAGATCTCTTCGCCTTCTTGAATCTCTCCCGAATTCTTAACGGCAACGTTCCCAAGAGTTTCGTATTATCTGAGTGTATTTCAAATTGTTCTTTGCAAAATTTTGCCGTTTTCAAGTCACAATTATTATTGTCTTTCAGGATTCTTGCCAATTCAAGGCGTGACTTTGGGCAAGTTAACTCTTCTATCATTGTTTTCAAGAACTTCCGAAAAATATGTTGTATTATTCTGTAGATTATATATATAACTCACTATAATAAATTTTAAGAACGAAATTCAATACTATTTCATTCCATTGTTGGAGTATGCTACAATGGGAATTTCCTCCAATGAAAAGTTGTAATGGAATGTTATTGAAAATTATATGTTGCGCACTGTTTCGGGTTTTGTGGTTTTAGATTATGTTTTTAGGAATCGTAATGCGTGCATCCACTTTATTTTGTGCTGTTGTTTTGTGGTGTTTATTTTTCCTGACACTTTAAGTATTCCTCTTTGTAACAATTCTGTACGGATTTACTAGATTTTAGACATCTTATGTTCGCGAAATATATACAAGATACAGTCATGGAAACAAGATATTTAGAATTAGCATAGTCGAAATGTATAAAGTATACCAGATCAGTAACATTCGATTATGTAATTGCTCTTACAGGTTCATTTGAAATTCGGGCTGAATTTAGAAATCATGAAGCCGCAATTTTCCTAGAAATATTTCGCATCTTTGATGAAGAAATTTTACAGCTTCTAGGGTCTCAATCGCTTAGATATTTAAATGAGAATCATTAAACAATATAAAATGAAATAAAACCATCAACTACGGATTAATTTTTTGTCTATTCTTTGCTCCTAAACCACTGAGCACCTGTTGGCTGATCTTATACTATAGAATGACCCCTATAAAATATTCTCTTATCCCCACCTACAATATTGCATAATGGATTAATATCTCTTTAATAAATACAAATAATTTATACTAGCCCGCTCCACTTGCTAGGTCACTGTGCGACAGCTTAGCGTTTCATGTTAGATTAAGTATTGAACAGGTGAGTTTTTAGTGCTTTTGGTCGCTACACTACGCGATGACCACGGCATTTCCTGCCTCGGATTTATACTATTGTAGAGATTTGTTCCATCGATATTACATCCAATAACTTTCTGTGTTAAAACTGGAGCTGCTAGGTCACTTTTGGTTAGTATTCTGGACAGTTCCTGTCTCGGTTATTCTGAAATTACCATAAAATATCGAAATATTTATAAATCTGATTTATTTACAGTCATGATGACCTATAATCCCATTGTGAGTTAGTTTTAAATCGTAATCATGACATCATGACATTTGTCCCAATGTGGGCTGCCTGTTTCTAAGAACTTCTATTATGTATATTTGCTGAGCAGTAGCAATTAATTCGATTTTCGGGTATCCAAATACTTGATAGGTAACGTCATAATTGCATAGAATTTGTGAATTGTCGTCCAAGACTCGAATTATTTCAGCAGGGCCAAAAATACCACTGTGTCCCAGATGTCAGCTCAAAGAATCTTCTAGTTTCTTCAAATAATTGTGGACATACAAATACAAGGGTTGTTCAATAAATAATGAGGGTTTTTGAAATTCATATAGTAACCCTATACTTATCATAAGTGATTCTCAAATGTTTCGATAAATTCCCCCTTTAATTTTATACATCGTTTTCATTGTTCTGGCAACTTTTCCAACCCAGTGGTATAGAATTCTTTAGGGGTCCCTGTTTCACACTGATTTATTTCATACTCCAGCCGTTTGAAATCCTCAAATCTCTTCCCTTGACGAAGAAGTCTCTTCATCCCTCAAAACAGCCAGTAGTCGTTGGGAGCCAGGTCTGGACTATACGGGGGATGAGGGAGGCATTCAAATCCTAAGTTGACAATTGCAGCCATTATCTTGGAGCTTACATGGGGCCTTGCGTTATCATGTTGCAGCAATACGCCACGTGTCAACTTGCCTCGCCTCTCACGTTTAATCGCTTGACGCAATTCTTTCAATTCGTCAATGTAATAATCACTGTTTATGGTTGTCTTCTCAGGCAACCAGTCGAGGTATAATCTTCCCTACCCAAAATACTGTTGTCATTCTCTTCCCTGCTGATTGTGGGGCCTTTACCTTGATAAGTACAGGTTCATCATGTCTTTCCACTGCTTCGATTGAGTTTTGCTCTCTGGTTCATAATAATGAAACCAAGTTTCATCCCCCGTTAGGCCGTTACTATACGATCCAAAAAGTCCTCCCCTGCCTTGTATCTTCATAGTAATCCTTTGGTAACTCTGACCCTTTCGCGTTTTTGTTCTTTTGAAAGAAGTTTTGGGACCCAACGCGCAGTTACCTTCGACATTTCCAGATCTTCAGCGATAATTAAGTGTAGTGTGGCTTTTGATATACCTACCATCTCTTCTAACTCTCGCAGGGTTATTCGTCTGTCCTTGTCCAAAATTGTTTGGACCCTCTCGATATGAACGCGGGTTTTTGAGGTAGTCGGACGACCTGGACGAGGGTCATCGTTGAGTTCCTCATCACCATTGTCAAAACGTTCGATCCATCTATATATGGTGGCTTTCGAAGGACATTCATCACCGAAAACATCCTACATTTCACGGAGAATGTATGAACCAGTCTTCCCCTTTTTTCCACAGGTACTAAATTATTTGTCGTTTTCCTTCTTTGCTGAAATCCATTAGTTGAAAAAAGTAGCCTATACAAATGAAACATTATACTGAAGAATATGCTAGTAGGTAAAGAGTATATTGTATCAAAATTTTACAATCAAGTTAGGCTTGTAATCTGATATTAGGCTTAGAGCCGTGTTACCTAGAATATGGATTCGATACATTAGTCTCATTACTTATTGAACAACCCTTGTAATATTTACACACAGATATTTACACATAGATTTATCGCGCTTTTTATATACTATAGATACTAGATTGCATCGCTTGCTAAGTTGCTGCCCCACACCTCAGTGCCTTAGATGAGCATAAGTAACAAGTAAATTTCTTTGTTCTTCTTGTCGGTACTCGATTGGTTATCTTGCCACTACGTGCCTTGAGGTGAAACTTTTAGGAAATTTTTTTTATTATCCATGGTTTATCTAAATTCCATTTAATGACATTCCGTAACATTACACGAGCCTCTATGTAGCATTTGTTAGTTCCTCGGAACATTGTCCGAGACAGGCTCAAATACCCCTGTATGCCAAAAATCAGACAACATGGTTTTCCAGTTTTGTACTCAATTATGGATATAAACAACACTTTGATGACCAATCTTGTATAGTTTGGAAGATATTACTAAATATCGCTCCACTCGATGGTGTTATACCAGCGCCGACTTCAACAATGTTCACGAATTTTTCCTAAACTGTACTAGATTGTTTTTGGAATAGTTTTATTCACCGACATGAAGCCACCCCCTAAACTACTCAATCCAAGTTTTCAGAATTCTAGACATGATGATACTGCATCTTTATCAAATTTGGACGAAAACCGGAAAAAAGCACCAAGATTCAGCACAAGTATGATAATATATTGTGGTCTACTAAATCTTCATGGATTTCATTGAAATTGTGCTTGATGAATCAATTCAGTTTATATAACGTAGAATGTAATAAGCCACATTTGTGTTTAGACGATCGAGCAACTTATCCATCCTTATATGTTTGTATTTCCTGAATTTATTTAAGTATCTGTAAGGCCCCCAGGCCTTATTTTTGCCATACAGGGAAGAGTATTTTCGCCTTGCTCGACAAGTTAGTCTTCTACGTAAATTAACACCTAACACGATTTTGGCACGGCGTGTTGATCCTTTTGGATTTTCTAAGCATCATATTATTTGCACTGCTCTGCCGATATATATGATTTGTGTTTGAATTTAACTATCTATTGTTCCGCAATCTGGTAAATGTCCAGAGGCCATCACGTCAAACTATTTCAAACTTATCTTAAATTCTTACATGATCATGTCTATAAGAAATTGAAGTTTATTGTTGGGTTTCATCTAATTGTTAATTAACTGTATTTACAAGCCTCGAGCAGAGTGATGTATCAAGCTCTTAGTTATCAAGATTTTGCTTGTATTTCTTTGTGACATACATATGAATAATTTCCTACCTATAATTCACCTGAACCTAACACATACTACTTCCTGAGATCGATTTAGATCCTTCTGATGTTCTGGAAATACTGTTAAACCACCTCTGGAAGGATATTTAAAATATAATTGACTTAGAAATATAGCCACTGGCTAGAGTCACACGTTTGTACAATATATTAGGGCCGTAGCCATCGTCCTGTTCAGGTTTCAACTTGACCGATTTTCTAGCAAATTTTCAAATATTTCACCAACAAGCCCAGGGGCCGTATTCACTAAGCATACTTAAGTATGTACTTAGTACTTAAGTACTAAGTACATACTTAAACCGTATTCACTAAGATTGGTATTCACTAAGATTTAAGCTCATACTTAAGTATGTATTTAAGTACAAAGGTTAAGTAACCTACCGAGGTTGCTTAAGTTATTCAAGCTCTATTTTAAGTTTCCAAACATATTATATTTATCGATAACATTGATGTAGTCACTTCAGTCACTCGTTTTCTTTGATTAATTCATACTTTCACTATAAATTATGATTTTCTATGATGTTACAATATGGCTAAATTGTATATCTAAAGCTGCTGCTGTTGATCTTTTTCTAAAAGTCTCTGCTTTTTATGACGATAATACTCCCTCTGCTCTTCAATCAGCTGTAGTTGAGCCGAGAATACTTCCATCTGTTTAAGGAGCACTTCTCGTTGCAGAAGAAGTAAATCAGAGACCTTCGTTGACTGTTCGATGCTCCTCTTACGCCTACGCCTTCCCTCTGGACGACTGTTAATTACAGTAACTTCTGATCCATCAAACACTGGTGTTACTTCTCTGCTTTCGCTAATCTCAGCGTGTAAAGGCAATGTTGTTGGGGCTTGAAACATATCAGCACTACCACATATTCCAGAGAACGCTGGCGTACTTGAGAACAGCTGTGATACTCTCTCCGTCACAGATGTGGATATTTCCCTATCGGAGCTAAGGATCCGGATGTCTTCATCCTCCACTTCAGCAGCTTCATTTGGCCCTCCTCCTGTCCTCCTCGCTTCCCTTGGAATGGAATCCACATGAACTTTTGCGGAACCTTTTAGATTGTTCCACTTCTTCTTAATACCTTTCACATCTCGGTTGTTGCCATGGATGGAATTGATTTTCCTCATAACCAGGCCTGGGGCTGATTATGATTACAATCGTAATCAATTGTAATCAATTACAACTTTTCCTGTAATCATAATCATAATCATAATCACTCATCAGTAATCATCCCAGGTTTGCAGTTTGGCACTGAGTTGTAGAAGGTCCATCGGTTGCGATTTCCCTTACCCCATCCTACAAAGAGCTTTCTAGTGGTATATACCGTATATAAATTTATTTTATTATTATCATTATTATTAATTATTATCATAAATCATTTAGGTGAAGACTGAAGAGATATATTTTCAATTCATAATATCCTTAGGTTTATTCATATAAAACCATACCTCAAACTTTATTTATAAATTTTTCTCAAAGTAGCCTATTTAATTTTAGCAATATTTCTTATCGATAATGGCCTCACCATCACCTGTTTTCTCCCATTTTCATGCTCTTTCAGAAACATCAGCTTCTGAAACACACAAAGCGAGATGTAAGTATTGTGGATTTGATGTATCCATTAAGGGAAAAATTACTTCCAACCTGATTACACATTTGAAGGTATATTTCTTTTTCTACAGTTCGTTTTTTTGTGTTTCTTGTTACAATTGCTGTTGTCTGATTTACATTACTGACAACTCATGTTATATCGAGTTCGGACATATGAAATACCCGGTTATATCGATATGGATCGGGCGGACTACTGTGATAATGAATGCAAATGACTTCGCTTATTCCAAGTGAAATCGATTCCTATATGTCACGAAATAACAAGAGTTGAAATAATGTCCAAGTTTTTATAGACCCGTTTCGACCCTTTTGTTAACCCTATCTTTTGTAAATCTACCCGTGGTAGTATGTACCAAATGACTTTGGCTTGTAAGGCCATTCGTTGGTTTTTCCCTAGTTTTAGAATACTAGATTCTTCGAATATTGAAGTTTCATTTTGTCTCGGACCACACTATAGTTGACCATAACTGGTCCCCCTGGACTAGTTATGGCGTGACAGTACATTTTGGAATATTGTGGGATAAATATATAATATATAGTCTAGTAATACTTATACATTCCCGATTTATCAATTATATTGTATTTAGAGAAAACATCCAGATGTCCATCAATCTTTATACAGTGCTACCCCAAAGTCTGATTCTACGCAAGAAATATCATATTTTTTCGAAGATACAACAGTTAAAAAATGGCGTTCCACTGATCGAGGGAAGCAAGAAGAGATTACGAATGCAATTGTTAGCTTTGTAGCTGATGATCTACAGGCTCTCTCTGTGGTTGAAAGTAAAGCTTTCCGAAATGTGCTCCAGAAAGCTGAGCCACGATATAGTATGCCCTCTAGGAAACATCTAAGCACCAAATTAATACCTCAACGCTACCAAAATATTTATGCAGATATTGTGAAATTGTTGAGCGTTTCGTCACAGGTTTGTTTGACAATTGATATATGGTCGAACAGACAAATGCGATCATATCTTGGAGTAACCTGTCACTTTATTGTTGATTTCAAGCTACAGTGTGCCATGTTGTCATGTCATCGCTTTCGCGGATCGCACACTGGGGAACGTATTACTCAACTTTTTGAGGAGATTGTGACATCATTTAATATCAGTGGCAAAGTCGACAGAGTTATCACTGATAACGCCAGTAACATGAAGAAAGCGTTCCGTCTTCTCGAGATTAGTTGTTTTGAAGATGATACCGCAGGAGAAGAAGATGACCATAGCAACATTGATGATCTCGAGATTATAGAAACTGAAGGATTATTAAATCAATTGGAATTCCATCAAATAGTCCCAAGGCATCATGCTTGCTTTGATCACACGCTATAACTAGTTATAAAGGATGCCCTGAAAAATGCTGGGCATATTCGGAGAGTACTAGGGAAGATTTCAAAACTCATCTCTCATGTTCGTCATTCATCACAACCTTGTGAACTCCACGAAAACGATCATAAATTACAGATCGCCAACGTAACACAGTGGAATTCGCAATTAACAATGATCAAATCATTACTTGATACTTCTGATGAAAATATGAAGAAGCTGGAATATAGTGGAAAATTGACAGTTAGTGAGACAAATACTACGAAGGATTTGCTGGAAGTCTTAACTCCATTCCAATGGGTGACAGATTTAACACGGGAGGAAAAAAAGTAACTGCCAGTGTTGTTCTTCCTATAGTTCGAGGACTTCGAACAGAACTTGCCAAATTGGAGAAAATATTCCTATCCAGTTTTGTAGCAACCTTGAAATCATCACTGGACTCGCGCCTCTCTCAATACGAGGAAGATCTGACATTTCAATTGGCTGCTGCTCTTGATCCAAGGTGGAAACTGGCATGGTGCACACCAGAGGAGTCAGCGAATTTACGCAAGATCATTTTTCAAAAGGCGAACGAAATTGCAGTTGATTCAACAGTGTGTGTTATGACGTTACCTGAACAGTCACCGCCCCCTAAAAGATCAGCTCTTTTCAACTTCATGGAAGTTTCTCCCATATATGGCACGGAATTGGGTACCAATACTATTGATAAAATCGAAGAGTATTTGAACAGTCCCTGTTTGTCAGAGTTTACTGAACCTCTTATCTTCTGGAAAAATAATCAGTACAAGTACGAAGGACTCAGTAAACTTGCATGCAAATATCTTCAAATACCTGCCTCAAGTGCTCCCGTGGAGCGTATTTTTTCAATAGCTGGGAGGATTTTCGTCCGGACAGATGTCGTTTATCTGACCACTTATTCGAAAAGTTAATGTTTATAAGATGTAACTCTAGTTCTTCATGAATCATTCGTGAATTATGCAATATTATCTTATTTATTCAAATTCTACTAGTTTGATATATCGTATATTTTTATCTCAGAATAAGCGCCTCGCCTTTTGTGCACATGAAACTCCGGGGCTTATTTGGGAAAGACTAATTGGATCGTAAAGGAAAGCGAATTTGTAATCACGTAATCATAATCATGTAATCATAATCGATTGTAATCAATTGCAATTCCTCCTGTAATCATAATCATAATCATAATCACTCACCAGTAATCAACCCCAGGTCTGCTCATAACATTGTTCCAAAGCCCTTCCTTTTTTGTTTATCTCCGCGCACTGACCAGCAGTACCTCTCAATATATCTCCAGCATCCTGGATTGCCTCAATGAGTGTATATTCCTCCTCTGTCTAATTTATTTTGCGACCTTTGTCCTTACTCTTGCTTTGGAATATCAATAACCGCCACCAATTTATAGTTTTCATAATGCAACAACTAGCTCCCAATTCAAGTGCGATACTTGATACATTTCACAAATAAATATCCCAACTACAAAGACCACCACCCTACTTAGATGTTTCAAAACTACCATTTCCATGTTACCTTATAATCACTAACTGTGCAAAATGTTTACATATCTACATCACAACATATATGCTATGTGAATTTAGTTGCTGAAATTATGAATAGAAAATTGATCCCTGTAATGCTTTGATGCCAAATGCCCAACAGTTTCTTCAAAGTCAAGAACATCATCCGGATAGGAATCATCGGAGACTTCATCTTCTAAGAGAGGTTGTTTCCACTGTATTGCTATGTTATGCAATACTGCACAAGCAACTATGATGGAGCAAACTTTATCTGGACTCATCCTGAGCACTCCATGAAGACAATGGAATCTTCGTTTCCATCGCCCAAATGTCTGTTCAACAATAACCCTTGTCCTCTTATGTGCATAGTTGTAGTTAAATTGGGGAGTAGATATTGGTTGGCGATAAGGAGTGAGTAAATATGGCCTCATCATGTAACCGCTATCTCCTAATATATGCTCCCCTATTGAAAAGGTATTTTCAACATGCATTCCAACACCTGAAATCTTCCAAATCCGTGAATCGTGAACAGACCCAGGAAAACGTGCCAATACATCACTAAACATTCCATCTGGTTGGCAAATAGCTTGGACATTAATTGAATGGTAAAATGCCGATTTATATAATCTGCTTCATTTTCCGAGGGTCTTTGGATTCGTATGTGTGTTCCGTCAACTAATCCTACTACGCCTGGAAAGTGAGCAATTTCATAAAACTTGTTTTTGACTTCTACCCTCTTGAGACCAGCAGGCAAACTAACAAACTGATAATATATAGCTTGCAAACCCAGAGAAACATCTCGGATATAGCGAGAGGCAGAAGCTTGGCTTACGTTTATCCCATCTCCACAAATTATCTGGAACGTTCCAGAGCGAAAAATTGAAGTGCCACACAAACTTGCAAGTGAGGGGAAGCAGCACAAGAACGCTCGGTGAAATTCAAATAGTTAGCTATCACCTCTGTAATTTTAGATATTGAAACTCTAGAGAAACGGAAACGTCGAACAAGTTCCATATCATCATAACAATCTAGGGGATCATTGAGATCCCTGAAAACTTGTTGACGTGCCATTGAGGAAGAGGTTTCTTCTTCTGCGAGAAATCGAGGAATCATCTGTGCCATTTGTTTATATTAAAATACTGGAATATATATATATATTATATTTGATCATAATTGTATTTAGCAAAACAGTCATTAGTGTAACTTGGAATGTATAATTCAGAATGATAGTATTTAACATTACATACAAAGTAATGCATTCCTTAGTAACAGATATGTTATATCATAAGCGTTCGAGGAATTCCTTGTAACATTATTTGTGAAGTATTTCATGAACGTAAACCACAATATTATCGTGAGATCATGCATAAACCATGAAAGTTTTGAAAATATATTCCTGAATGATTGAAAGTAATTCTGTAAAGCAATCCATCAGAAACTCACAAATTCATGAATATAAGTGATACTTAAGTATGTACTTAGTTAAGTACATACTTAAGTACTAAGTATGCTTAGTGAATACGGCGGCAGTTGTACATATTAACCCAACCATTTTGTCTTGTTTGTGCTGTATTCAACCTGACCACTTGTATTTCATGGCTACAGCCCTGTGTATATTGGCTGAATGGTTACTTTTGCTTAGGTGTAAATTTTCGTCCAAGATTCGATCTTATCCGACGCAGGTTAAAGTGTCCCTGTTTGCTAATACTCACTCGTTGGGGATCCTTCCAGTTTCTTCAATCAATTCTGGTCCTACATACATATACGCAGATATTTATTGCGTTTTACTTCCATAGATATATATTATTGAGTCACTATTATTTAGATCATCAGTACTTAATGACCTTTATCTACAGGGTGACCCACGGAAGACTGATCAAATGTAAATTGCTTTAGCACGTGCAATTTTTGTCAGACTTCCGTGGTTCACCATTTTAAAAAATACTAACCAAACTACTCCTAGGTTTATGTAATGTCGCTCCAGCAGGGTGTTAAAGTGAAGTTACTCTACTGGTATATTGTAAACGGGTGAAGTGTTATTTCGGTCCAACGAGCTTTCAAGGTGCATACATGACATTAAAGGCTCCTGCAAGGAACACAATCATGAATATTGTCAAGAGGATGGAGGAGGATGGTACGGTAGGGGATAGAAAACGAAAGAGACCCAAGAAGACTGTTAGAACCCCTGAAAACATTCAAAAAATCAAGAAGAAACTGGCAGATTCACCCCATCGCGCAACAAGAAGGCTATCTGCAGAGACTGCAATCAGTAGAGGCTTAGAGAAGAGGATCCTTAATGATGACATTGGAGCCTTTCCTTATAAATACAGATCAACAAAAGTAAAATGCATCAAATCAGAAGAAGAGGGTCCAATTTGTCACGTACATTTCCAAGAAGATTGAGGAAAACTTTTGAAGATCACTGAAGTTCATTGGTCTGACGAGGCAAACTTTCATCTTTCAGGACATGTTAACAAGCAGAACATGAGGTTCTGGGGAGTGGGGAAGCCGGAACTTATTGCCCAGAATTGTTTGGTGTGCGGTTGCCCATGACCGGAACATAGGCCCCTACTTTTTTGAAGATGAGGATGGTAAAACCTGTACGATGAACCGGTGGAGATACCTGGAAATGCTGAAAGGATCCTACCTTCCCAACATCAGGAGACATGGTGAACTGAATGCTATTACTTTCCATCAGGATGTAGCACCCCCACACTATGCTAATTTAGTTAGGGACTGGCTACAAGAGAAGTTTTGTGACAGGATGATTGGTCATGGATTTGACAACTTCTCGTCCCCATATTCCCCGAACCTTAATCCTTGCGATTTTTACCTGTGGGGCTACCTGAAGTCAGTTGTGTACAGGGATCCTGTTCCTAAGACACTAGAGGACTTCAAGAAGGTCATCAGGAGAGAAATCAGGAAGATTAATGGAGAAACTCTGGCTAAAGTGTATGATAACGAGCTTGTCAGTCTACATAGAGTGCTGGGTAGGAAAGGGTCATGGATCGAGCACCTGATTAATGGCTGAAGAGGAAAGGATGATGTATTCATAAAACTAATTATCTATATTTTAAAAATCCTTTTACAGAATTAAGTTTTATTTTTGTTTTCAAATGAGAGCAAGTTACTTTTGATCAGACTCCCGTGGCCCACCCTGTAGAATACATTACGTTTTCCTCAAAGTAATTAGTATTTCCCTGCCTGTAATTCAATTTTTCAACACCAAATATGTACCATTTAATTATGTCAGGGTTGCACTGTGTATAATATTATTATTGTTGTTACATATCAAACATGAAAACTTCTCAAGTTCCCTTAACTATGGCTCAGATTTCATCATTGAACTAGAATTATAATTTGTTCGAAATCAACATGGAGTGGTTAACGAGTATTTCTATTCCCATAATATGAATCATTTTAATTTTGACTTCCTGAGCACGGAATGTTTCCAGCAGCACACACCTGGTTGTTATTAACAATGCATATAATTAAGTGAAATCATCTAAAACTCCCCAAAATCCCATCGGTTGTCCCTTATCAGAAACTAGTTATAAATCTCTGGCTACAAGCCGCACGCTTGATTCTGGGTGGGTTTAAGTAATCAGCCTACATTCTGGCGATTATTTATCCCGTTTATGATAATTGATAATTGATAATAATTGTTGATATAGTCCCAACAATTAGTTTCCTACATACAGTCATATTCGCCGGAAGTATCAGGGCCAGGAAAGGTTTGACTCTCTCTCGTCCACCTAATTTAGGAGAGTCTACCTCTGTCTACCCTTAGTAGTTAGAGGGAATAAATTTCTACTCTTCATGGGGGATATTGCTCTCCTAATCAGTAAGGTTATGCCCTAGGTGTGAGAGAGGTTATATCCCTACTATTCAGGAATGAGATACAAATCCTAATCAAGCCATGCGTGAAGAGAGAGTGTTTCGGTCCCCATGCACGCTGTAATAATTTTCTGCGAGATACTGAGAGTTGAGAGTAGATTTACCAGATTTCCAAATGTTGCAGCCCGAACAACTTGTATTTCCAAAATCTGTAATTTCTTTTGAGGGGATAAGAGGACAGTGAATGTCCATTTCGAATCGAGTTGTTTTCACAAAGGTTTTTTAAGAAAAGATTTCCTAATAGAGTAATGGGGAAGCTCCATTTTGGAAGATGCACCATTGGCAACATATTTGCCTTATATGCTAACCGCTACTAAACCTGCTTCATACTATTTCTCCTTCGTGAATTCCCAATAAATTCCATACTTTGAGTGATTCCCTGAGACAAGCAATTTCATAACGGAAGTAGAAGTATAATTTATTGAAGTGGCCAGGAATGTTGTATCCGTGCGCAATATTCAGATCTCATCATCTGTATTAATGGAAAGTGATACAGCTTGTTGGTGCGAGCGTCGTACAAACCCAACTGGTACCTGCGGCCCTGTAGTGTATTATATACTTAGATAAGATACAGAAATGGATTCTTTTTGATCAAATTGTGAGTCAGAATATTTTGATATTGGTATCAATCGTAAATTGTGCTCCTATCCGAGATCTATGTGACCAAGGTTTTCAAGTGTGTTCTTCAATAATTTCCAAAGATAGTCGGTAATATATGGTAAGTTACTCCATCAAGGCTGTTTTCAGGTTTCCTAGAGTTAAGAAAATATGTCCTGAATACAAAAGCCACAATGGCTAGTCGGTAGTGATGTGATGTGTTCTCGGTCTCTCATTGATCTGGATGTGTATACTTGAATTTCCATCAATGATCAAAATACTTGCTACTATTTAAACTTTCTCCATATAGGAAATTATTTCAATACTTTGTCACATTATTTGCTCATGATAGGGACAATAAAATGGTTAGGAACGAAATTATAAATAACAAAAAATTGTCAGTTAAGCGAGAGCGATACTAATTCATTATGTATGGTTTTTCTCAAGCAATTCATTTTAAGAATCAATGTTGAATCAATCGTAGGAGATAATGTTGTGCCTAATTTAAAACGTATTTAACCTTAACCCTTAGTCAAGACTTGAGTTAGAACTAATATTTTCGTTCTTAGCTTCATTGTGAATACATCGACTGGATTTGAAAGGATTTAATAGGATTTGAAAAGAATTTATTTGGATTTAATGTATTCTATTAATTTGAAGGATTTGATTTGATGCGCCTAATGCTTGATTATAATTTAATTGATTGAAATTTCAATAGATCAACTATAAACTCATGATCAAATCTAAATTGATTTTCGGATGCTGACTGATATTACTGCTTAATCATGTACACTGTTTAGGTATGTTTCACTTCATGAATGAATCTTCACCCAATCTAGAAACTTTGTGTTTACATGCAACTGTTGGTACTTATGCCATACAACGATCTATTTCTATATTTATTGTTCAGGTCACTCAATTATCATCTGATATTCCCTTTAACTTGAATAAGAAGAATTTTGTTTCGAGAATCCCAGATATACTTAAATACAGAGGTGCTATATTATACAACTCGAATTTTCATAAAAAGAATAATGGTGAGTATCTGTTATTGGCACGTGTTACTTAATTTACACATTAATTCAGATATTGTTTTAATTGCTACAGCATTACGATAAAGATTCATACCAAAATGGACGGAACTTCAGAAGTTCATAGAAAGTGCTTGTTCCAGGGTGGTTCAAGGTTCAGAAATTTCATAGGAAGTTTATGTAAAATATTTGGAATTGGCAAGTTTGATTCTTGTCGAAATTCAAATTCAAAGGTACGTGGTAAGTTCATTTTTGGGGAAAAGGGAATTCTTGGTAATTTTTGATCCCCTGAGAGTATATGCCACTTTGAAGAAGTTCACAGTTCGTTCGATGAATAACACGACGATTATGTCACACAGGTGCAGCATACTGGGTACAATATTTGCGGTGTGCGTCGTACCATCTTTCAGTATAGTCTCTACATTGTACATTTTGTATCACGATATATGAGGGCCTAGAGATTTATCATAGATGCCAACCTATGATTTTAACTACTCCGAGTCAAACCTTCCGAAAATACTCACGAATAACGTGTGAAAGACGGCATCTATGGTTATATTTGCTGAAATTCGCTCTCTTGTAGACATGTTGCTTATGCCTAGATGATAAATTGGTTTCAAAGTGACCAAACCTTGCTGGTAACAATTTTTTTGTTTCATTTTAGTTTTCTAAAGTATTGACCATGTAGTTTAAGATTTATCTGGTTAATGATTATCCCTGCTTGTTTGTCTCTATTTAGCTACATTAGAATGACACTTGGGACACATTTTTAATATGTAAATATTCACACAACTCCATTAGTTGATCTGAAATTTGTCACTATACGTAATTTGGGAAAAACGCGAGTAAACACACTAATTATGTGGAATCTTTATATTATTTCCCTAACAATGTTGGAAAGTCCGGGAATGTGGCAGGCAACACTGGATATATCTATCTATCTTAGATAGTATCTTTTAACACGATTTTCTCAGATCTTCCTCTTCGTCCTCCCAATTCTCTTCAAATTTTTTTCATATTTCTTACGCAAACCTTATTTCATTTTCTGAATTTGTATTGCATGGGATTGTAAATATTATATTTAATAACTCTTGGATATGTTCGATATGTTTTTTAATTATTCAGAGATTTATAATTAGAATACTAATAACTGCGCCGGATATATTATTCCTTAATAGAAATCGTGAGGATGGTTATGCTAAATTCACTAACTGAGGACTCATATATAGTGTTAAACAATTGCCTGTGTTTCCCTATCACAATCTATAGAGTTACCAGTTGATAGAGTTTGAGTTATGCCCATTTTCACCATTATAATTTTACAATTTATAAATTGCTTAGTCAGGGACGTATGAAGCTCCGAAAACTGACGCAGGCCAAGGGACTAGGTGCTGCTAGCACAATCCAATTAGTTGTAGTTCCAACACCTACTCTATTATATAATGAAGCAATTAAGTCTATGAATTTATAAATTATAGACTTAGAGTTTATATCATTATCTTCTCTTAAATTGCCAAGTTTTCCTTGTTTTCATATGCGAATGTGCCGTTGTTTCTCTTTACTCATTAATGAGTTCAGATACTTATAATCCAATATTTCTATATGATCAGTGCGTAGATACTTATCAGTTCGTTTGTGTAAATTGATAAATACTCTCTAATGCTCAAGGAACTCATGATTTGGAGCAAAAGCTAACTCAACACGGGATTATTACGTCATCTTGACCCTACTAAATCAAAATTCCAAATTTAGAAATATTTCAATACTACCTGATGTCCGAGATTACTAACCAAAACTACACTATCTCCACTGTCACTACAGAAGGCCAATTAATGAAATTTGGGTGAACCATGGGCAAAGAAACCTTTGGTGAAATCGAGGCACGTTGTGTTGAGTATATTCTTTTGAATGTGACTAATAACACTTTTAAATTTGCTGTTTAATATGGACCGCACTGATGATGTTGTGTGATGTACGTCCATTTCAGCCCCCTGCGAATCTAGTAGACCGATAGAAAATTTCCTATAATACGAACTGCGCAGAAGGAAAACACTACATCATTGTTCCCGTTTGACTTGTTCTATCAGTTTCAGTTTCATATTATCATATTCAATAATCAACTCTAAGTCAGTGTCACCCAATTTTATAATAGTTATTAATTGGAAGTGCCTGTGATCCATCTAAGCCAGGCGGGACAAAGGAGCATGCCAGCTTCTCGCACATTCACTTCATGGCGTGGGTGGGCGTGAGTCTGTCTACACCCTAGGCATAGTCAGTAGACTATTCTAATTATTTTTTTCTGATGTACTAATTACAAATAACTTGGAGGAACACCTTGACCATCATCTTTAAATTCTTTTACAAAATATTATTTATCACACATCCAGACCATTAAATGATGTTTCTATAAGATATATGCAAAGAATTAGAATATAATTTGTAGGCCACTACGAAGGATCTCGTAAAATTTAGTCAAAAGGTACTATATATGTTCAATATATTTATAAATAAACTCAGCCTAGCGACGTCGAAAAGGGTCACTCGATAAATTTAGGACTAATTTTGATAATGGAATGAGGTCAGTTTCCTGGGACTTTCAAACATTGTCAGTGATAACCTATTCCCGAAAATATTCGAGTGACCACCCAAACGATGTGGAATCCTTCCCAAATCATGAATGCCGACGAATTTCTGATCACCTGAAATAGTTATTTGCATTTTATTTTCTTCAAAACGTGGCGTCATTTCATGTTGATAAATATAGAATGATAAGTGAGGATAATCGTTGCGACATGATCTTAAGTTACGTGGTCTGGAGAACTAATATGTTCATAGAAATGATTATTACCAGATTTTGCAATGTTCTATGATAATCGTTTGAGCTAGCAAACTATTAGCATTAAATTTGTTGATAACGAATATTTTCTGTAATCAATTGTTGATTACCTCAGTAATAGATGATCAAATTGATGATCATTCTGGCTAACCTGCAGAATGTATTTCCACGACATAAATATTCAAAATATTGAAATAATTCACATATAGTGACAGTTCAAACTCAATTTTCATACCCTACATCCAACTTAATTTAAAGAAAATTCCTAGTTAACATTTCTGTTATGGACCTTAATATCAATATTTATATTATTGTGAAATCCTGAAAATTGTCATTCAAATGTGGATTCTATTAATCGACAATTCAGTTTTTGTACACCACGACTCCTAAATTTGAATTTAATCCCGAATTAAGATTTTTCCTGAATCTGCTCAAACTTGTTGTTACCTTCTTTCTTATTCTATTATCCATTTCTTGAAGATAACAGGCTTCTCAAGTACTTTTTATTTATTTTTCATTTTTACATGTTATTTCTCTGCCTACTATATTCTTGCAATACTGTATTCTTTTTCCATTTTATTTCCATTAGTAATTTACAATTTAAGGAATGATGTGATTTCCTTTTCAAATGTTTTACACATTCAATTTATTACTTAACATTGCGATGAAATCTTCAAAGGTTTTCACAAATAACTATTTATTCAATGTCCAGTTTTACAATTTGTGTCAGAGGTGATTTGATAACAGTCAGTTCTCGGGGTATATCTCCTCAAAATTTTCCTGTATCTTCAGAAGTGCCACTGGTCTCACGGGGTTCGATGTAAATTCTTACGCCCTTCTTGGCTTCACTGTATTCTCACCAGATTGTGAAAGGTATGCCAAGTTGGCGTACCTTGACTGTACTTGTAAAAAACAGTATTGGTAAAAGCTACGAATCTAAATCCTATTCACGGTAGGTAATCATTGTAACTACGAGTCTATTATTTAATTGCCAATATATTTTTCTTAATGTAACTAAATCGGTCCATTTTGGCTCGAATAGAGTACAACCTCGATTATCTCAACTTTGATTTCCGAACTTGACTCTGGCCCAATTTGCCATTTCACTATGTATGAACGACCTCTATTTTAAGTGAGGCTAACATCTAAATTACCTAGATAGCCAAAATTGTATTCCACACAGTTTACAACCAATCGACATTTTATCGCCTCTCAAACGAATGATCAACTCCTCTCCCAAGCTGTAAATCTCATTCCGATATCAAATACTCTAGAGAGACAGAAACTTTAGATAAACACTCAATTCCTAGATAGCAACTGTATCACATTTGATATAGAATTGTTATAAAAATTTTCTCTTCGTAAAAGCATCCCGTAGTCGTGAAACTCGATAAATATTAATAGATTAAATAGCTTTTTTTACTATTTTCTGAGAATCCAAAGAGTATTAATCAATTGGAGTCTAAGAGAGATTATTTATTCAATTGGACTTGAAAATGAATTTACATTATTTTTTCCCACGTTCCCTGAAAATTGTCCGAGCCAGGGCCCAATACCAAAAATCAACTCTTATAGTCTTCTAGTTTCTTTAACAATATCCAAACATCCAAACATATATATCTACATATATTTATACATTGATTCATCGCTTTCATCATTGTATAGATACTAGCGCACATTCCTTGCTAGTTCGCTGCCCAACTACTTAGTGCCTCTGGTTACCTTAAGTATGCCACTAAATTTCTTTTGTTTTTTTTGTCGGTACGCGACTGGACGTCTATGCACTACGTCCCTCGAGGTGAAATTTTGGACCAAATTCATTTCCATAATATAACCAGTCCCATTTATTAGCCTTCTTTGGTAAACGTGAGCTTATACATTACATTTGATTAGTAATATCAAAAAATTGTATCTCGAATATTGAAAATTTATCTAAAATTCTAAGTATGAGAAATTGATGGATTTTTGTACAGTCGTGATGAATTACTCATTCCACGATTAGTTAGCATTTGGCCCAATGATTATGTCAGGACATTTACAAATTATGAGGTACCTGTTATTCAAATTGCAACCTGGCATCTTATTATTATCTGAGCTGTAGTTGATAATATAATTTTTCAAATTACAAAGAGTTGATAATTACGTCATAATATCGTCTTAGGTTTGAATCTTCTTCCAAGACTTGATCATATCTGAGACTACCTCAAAATATTTCAAAATCAGCCTCATGCTCTTCTAGTTTTTGAGCTCAATTCTGAATATACAAACTGTTCACTAGAATATTTTGATAACCAATCTTGTAGATTTTGAATGATATGTCTGAAAATCGCTTCAATCGATGATAGCTATCATACCATCGCCGTTGTCAACAATTGAGCAAATTTTCCCATCTGTACAAGATTTGCTATCGAATAGCGTTTTTCACCGACATGAACCCATCCCTCAACTACTCAATTTCAAGTTTTCAGATTTCTAGACATAATCGAACTACTTTTTTTTTTCAAATTTGGACGATAACCAGACCATAAGCACTGACAACAGCACAATTACAAAATCTAGAGAGTTACTACTAAATCTTCATGGATTTGATTGAAAATGTGCTTTATGAATCAATACAGTATAGATAATCTAGAATGTAGTATGCGAGGTTTGTTTACACGAACTGGGCAACTGATCCACCCTTATTTTTACACATATATACAATCAGGTTACATTCCTTGTACATGTATTGATCAGTTGATTGCTACCATTTTCCCCATTGATCACTCATGTTTAGAATCCTGGGTTCTGACCCTTGTTTTTATTGACTCATTGCTCCCCTTTTGGAACACAGTTTTCTATGCTACTGTGCCGCTATATTTGAGAACAAACCACAATGACTGGAAAAACTGTACTGTAACCATATACTGAGTTAATAAAGGACTGTCTATTCAACCGCTATCGTCTGATCCACGAAATATGTCATCGTTGAGTAGGAAGTTATGATGTCATATTTCTCTTCCTTTTGGAGTTAGACATGAGAAATGTGCTATTATTCGATGAGAATTCATAGGTTTGGAGTCATTTAATGATAATTCCATACCACAAATATTTCTGTGATTTGAGTTGTGTGGTTTTACAACTCCGTATAATGTAATCCTTAATAATTCGTAATTGTTTCGTGTGAGGTATCTGAAATGTATAATTATCGAATTGAAAGTTCCATATTAGGAGTCGATTGAGTTAGCTGACTTATCATAAATGCTTATTATTTTAGTTTTGTGGTTTTCACATCTCTTCTATTCATGTAAATATCTTAATCTCTTCTTGATGGTTAGAATTTACCATGGAAAAGGTGTGAAACTTGAATAGGAATTCAAAGATAATAATGAATAGGACATAATTTGTAATTACGCTACTGTAGTATCTCCTTTCGTTGAAGACAGCCATTTTGTTGCTTCCGATCACTTGTGGATTAACTCTAGCTTTTAGCAGGGTATTAACAAAATTACAACTCGACTCCCATTTTTCAGTAAGAGGGCTGTCTATATATGAAGGAATTTTCTTATTGTAACTCGACGTATGTTTTTTGCCTCAGGAAGATTACGAAGGAGATTGATGGCTATTTTAGACAAAACATGTGGCCATAGGCGTTTTCCTCTGAGGTGCTGTGAGACCCCCCGGTTATTATTCTAGGGCTGCAGCTAATAGATTCGCTTCCTAGGTTTTTACAACTTCATGCAAATCTGTACCAATGCTATCAGTAAGTCCACTTTCTCAGAGATATTTCTAGATAGTCTATCTTCGATTACTCAAACATCTCCTTGGTCCCAGTCCAAAACATACTGCATGAACTACCTCGATTACTTTATCCAGTTGTACTTGTCTATTAATGGTTTTGAAAGATTAAAAGCCTTAGTATTCTCGTGACAGTTAATTATTCTATATTTATATCTGTATTATAAGTTTAGCTTACAAACCAGAAAGTTGTAATGCTTCACGGTGATTTTCTAATTGATATAAATAATGAGATGGAGTTTACACTGTAGTTCTTGGTAATTCACTTTCAGCATTTTATAGTTTGTATTTTCATTGTGCTGTTCATGAAATTCTTAATCCAGATTATTGATAATGTAAACCAATAGTTTTATCTCTAGATATATCACAATAGCAAATTATTGCACAACCCACAATTTTACAATTTTTATAGACATTCTACGCCTATGCATGTGGTGTCTAATCTAGGCACTCTAAACCCTCTTCTATCAATCTCATGCAAGAATTCACTTTATGCCTCATCTCCCTCTTCTAGTTCTAGCTGTTAATATGTTAATCAAAGCTATTAATGCTGTTACAGTCTTCTCGTAAAAAACTTGACATTCGATAGGTAGGCACTGGCGTTGGTGATATTTAAGAAATAGTGATGTAGATGTAAGTTTGTGGGTCGCTGTGAACTCTTATTGTCCTCTTCAAAAATGCTATGATATCTTCCCAAATGAAATATATTCTATACCCTCCTTCACGAAAGATAGCTCTTGAAGATATCTGATATCTCATTGTTGCATCAATTCTTCATGATGTGTACGTATCACAGATGAGAAATATTCGATTTCATCCAACGCCACTTTCTCTAGACCACCAAGTAATTGACTCTTTGATTTAGAGACTGTTATCACAGATGAAGGAAATTGTGGATATTTTGTGTAATGTTTTTTATTGTAGCGTGTCAAGTGTTTATCGTTTAAGTCCATAGGAACACAGATTATGGACATCCTTTCGCTACTCTCTAACTATAGGTTAGGGGTTCAATCGGCCGCCTTTCAACTCTAAAACTTCATCCTCATTGGTAGGAGATTAACAATTGGAATATAAGGTTCACTTATGTAATTACCCCGACAATTGTAAGCTGCCCAACGATTTGACATACTAATATTTGCTGGGCTAAGAGACTAGACTACAAGAACAATAGTAACAAATCAATTGAGAATAATTATAAGCAATAATGCTTATGGCATCCTTATCTTTGAATCCTTTTTCAAGAATCGTGCCATTTCTATGCCTAACTATTTCTCAGATGTTTCAAACCACATAACTCGTATTCCACAAATATTTGAGGGAAGTAAGTATTACTAAATGACTTGTTAACTCTGAATTCCTATTGTATATAGCACTTTCTCTTTTCCAACCCTAACTGGAAGCGATATATGACATCATTCTCATAATGTAGAATGGTAGGAAATTCACATAACTCGTATTCCACATATATTTCAAGTAATGGAATATGACCAATGTGCTTAATGATGAAATAGAATTCATTGCATGTGATTAATTATACGAGGGGCACTCGAAAGGTTTTGTCGTTTATATACTTATATAATAGGTATTACATATTATATGGTCACATTTTTTCAAAACACTCGCCCTGACACTCTATACACCTTTTCATGCGTTTAAACCAGGTGTCAAAGCGCATTTTCCATTCTTCTTTGGGTATCTCCTCAATTGCTAAGAAAAGTGTCCCGGTCAACTCTTCATTGCTGATAATTCTCCTCCCTCGACGTTGATCTTTCAGCTTTGGGAATAACCAAAAATCGCAAGGGGCTAGATCTGGACTGTAGGGTGGGTGGGGTAGCGTTCCGATCCAATAATTCTCTAAAAACTCACGAGTTCTTAGTGCTGTATACGATGAAGCATTATCGTGATGAAGCAGGATTCCTCGGACACTTGACTTCTCACGTTGTTTTTCGATAGCACTGAATACTTTCGGAAGAGATACTGTGGTATACCAATCAGCGGTGACTATATTCCTATCCTCAAGTGCAATTCCTTCAATAAATCCACTACGTTTAAAGAAAATCGCCCACATCTGCTTTCCGGCTGATCTAATTCTCTGGACCTTTGTTGGAGGTAAACCACCTTCTTCAACCCACTCCTTAGATCGTCTCTTCGTTTCTGGATCATAGTGGTATTTCCATGTCTCATCGCCTGTGAGTATTTCAGAAACAGCTCTAGAAGTTCCATTAACAAATCTTTTAAGCATAATTTTGCAAAAGTCCACTCGGCACTTTATCTGATCGGACGACAAAGAATGCGGGATCCAACGTGCACATAATTTTCTAAGACCGAGCTCTTTATGTAAGATGACGTTTATACTCCCCGATGACAATTTTGTTTCATGTTCTAATTGATCGTAAGTAACATGACGGTCTTTTGTTACTTCGTCAACACCAGCTTTACATTTTCGATCGTGTGTGTGATACTTGGCCTACCAGGACGGGGACCTTCTTCAAAAATAAAACTTCGATGAATAAACTCTGAGTACCATCGCCCTACTGTTCTCAAACAAGGAACTATATTTGGGAAGTGCTTCTGCAAAGTTTTGCGTATTTCCGAACGGCTCTTCACAAGTTTCAACAAAATTAAAATCATCGCTTTAAAATCGCGTTTTGTGAGGTCAGATTCTGGTTGAGGAATCATACAAGCCATAGCTTTAGAAATCAAGCAATTCAAAAAGTACAAAAGATAAATTGATGAAATTTGTTGTGTAGGTAATAATATGCGTCTAAATATATATGAAATAATTTTTAGAAAATATTTGTGGTTTAATAACAAACGACAAAACTTTTCGAGTGCCCTTCGTATAATACAGAAATATTCATAAATAACTGCAATTTACGTCAATTTACATTTGTGTGTAGGGAAACGGCGAATAGTAACAATTTGAAAATTCATGAAGTCGTTATCAATGTACTTTGCTAGGTGTACCTAAAAATACATAATGGGGAAAGACTGGCAGCTTTTTTCGAACCATGTCAACTGACATGGCGAAATGGGTTAATCAAGAAATATATCTAATACGCAAATACTCAGCATTCAAATAATCAGAAATTTTGAGGTTTTCAAATATTTATAAGTGGATGGAGGAATTTGATATCTCATACCATGTAACCATCTTAATGCCAACACCAGCGGTTCGTCAAAATTGGTCCCCATCATTCAGAGTAATACCAATTGAAAAACCTTTGTAGCAGTGTTCCGACATACAGCCCCTTTCTAGAAAATACCAAAGCATTTGGAAAACCGTTTTTCTGGTCTTTTCTGCATTTTTCACCCGATTTGGTAAAAATTTAGGTTACGTATAGTTATTATGTTCCAATAAATTTATGATACTATTACCTCACTGTTTTAAATCAATACACGAAATGCTTGATACAATTTCAATAACTTTCAATAATACACGATTAGAGATGATTGCTTTGATTTATATTTTGGTTTAGATGAAATCTTACAGCACAATTCACTCATCCGCTTTCATATTTTGTATATATTGTAGGTACTTCTTTTGTTTGTATTGTTATAATTTTTTTTACTAGATATCATTTTGGTTTTCAGTAGACTAAACTCATTCAATGAATCATAGCAATATGTCCAATAACTTTTGTTGATGAAGATTGGATCCTGTCGACTATCAATACTGCCCATCATCAATTTTAAGCGGGAGTGTATACATAGTAATGCAGAAGTGATTAATTAATGGTACAAAATGTTCCAGGAGTAAAATGTATAGTATTCAAGCCTTATCTGGGTGCGTGACATTTGGAAAAATTTATGAGAGCACGAGAAATTTATTCTATGCACACTTAAGGTGTTGTTGCCTAACTCTAAATGAAGGCCTTAAGGTATTCATTTTGTATTATGTTATTTAGCTATTTAGGTTAGAAGAAGAATGTATAAGCTGTCAGCTGGACGATCATGATGTTAATCCTATACCTAACATTGCTGGATCGGTACTGTCATGGGCAGGGATTTCTCTGGGACCTTTTCTGAATGAAGCATCCCCAATATATGCATGTATGAGCTCTAATTCAAAGTCGAAACTTTGGGTGCTCACTCTGTGCTAGATTGTGATTAAAGTCCTTTCAGGCATCTTGAAATGCCGTTACTTCTAACTCTATGTATGATTTATGTATTTACAAACTTCTGTCAGTTATGTTTCTTTTGTTACAAACTATGTAATTCAGAGCCTGTTTACCACTATTCTAACCTATTTCAATGAGGAAATATACAACGTTTGAACAATATGACAAATGCTCTTAGTTTACAAAATTTCTTATAACCAGTAACTATGGTTTCAAGAGTCGAGATATTCTTTAAATTTCACTTCGGTGTAGGCACCTAGTCAAAACCCATCATTTATGATAATTTATTTACAGTAGGGCAGTTACTTTGAAATACATCTTAAGTATTAGTATTGACACATAATAATTATTGTTATCATTAATGGGTATCCACCTACTGTCCCTGTTCCTGCACTCCGAGATGGACAAAGAATTGCAGAATTATTGGCAAGGTTGAGAGCAAGTATCGTTTATAACGCTGTGTACATGAGGAGAACGTCACAATCACCGCTATTCAAGAGAAGACAATAGATAGAGCCCTCTGTATGTTTAAAGAACTGTTTAACCATGTATATACGTGTTAGAAATAGCTAACATGTCTCGCCAATTAATCCCGCCACTGATTTGAACCCTTGAAATGTCCATTATTTACTTTTCCTACAAAGAATATTCGGAATCATGATGGGTATGAAAACTTCTTCCAAGTACCCCAAAGTCAGGGGAATCACAAACTATCACAGGATTATATCATTAGGTTAGTACCAGAAAGGGAAGAAAATTGAAGCAATTCGTTGCAGCTTTAATTCGCTTGGACTGTACAAAGATGTTGAAGATTATGTAAATAATCTGTTTTTTTCAACTCTCTATAGTTGGATTAACTTCGCATATCCTTTCTTAGGTATCATCATGTCACATATGTCAATAAAGAGCCAAGCACAATCCCTGACGATCATTACATCCTATCGAATTAACTGTAGAAGCTTGGGTACATTAGAGCATTGATCGTGTTTATGACATTCCGTCTTACTCGTTTTGATATAACCCCATAATTTTTGCTATCTCTGTAACTGTGTGGTTGCGCGCCTTCTAAAGATGAAGATTACAAAAGAAGTGAAATACAGGCTACAGGATATTTATCTGATATATGGTTATAGTGTCCATGAAAACAACATGATCAAGCTGCTGAATTCATAGCAAAGTTATTTTCATCTTCCATGGTTCATCCAAATCTGAATTAATAGCCTTCTTTGATAATACTGTAGCTATTAAGGGGGCACTAGGTTTAGAATCTGCGGACTTTATACCTTATGTAATTAGAAATTCTCAATAAATCTATATTCGGAAAAGTTTGAACTTTATGTGAAGTCATCACGACGTAATAATTCAATCATAAGTTAGTTTTTGCAGAAATCATGGCGTCAGGAAATTTAGCATTTTTAGAGGTACCTGTGTTCAAATTCAATAATCTAACAAGTATATTGTCTGGACAGTGGAAATTCTTTCGCTGTCACATGATGTCTTAGGTGTTACCTTTCGTCTAAGACTCAAATTCCTCTATCCAAGGCTCAAGTAATCCATGTATTTCTAAACATAGTCCAGCAGGTATTCTAGTTTCTTCATTCAATTCCGAACGCTTAACTTATATATATGAATTTAGATGAGTAGTTTCCAACCTCGGGATCGCCTTTGCATCCCTTAGATACAATTTGATAGATTATACACCCATAATGTATACATTCTAGGAAATTTGTAGGAGGCTTAGCTACCATAGCGAAGATGCATACACGGTGCCCAAAGTTTACCTAGGCCCTAGGTCAACTATTTGGGCACCGCAACTGCAGGCATGCGTTGCAACCTTTGTTGTAATGTATGCAGCACTTTAGTACATTACGATTATATGATATTTTAAGAAATTTTCCATATTTGGGCTAAAGTATGCCCTGTAAGGCAAAGTAGCCCCATCTTACGTTACCCACAATGTGTTGTTTTTGAATACGAAGGTATATTTATCAAAATATCATGTACAGAGTACAGATCACCGCGATATAATTAAGTTTTGATATTTGTCCTAAGTTTTAAATTATGTATTTCAAGACCCAAGATATTCCATTGTTTGCCTACGATCATGTATTTAAACTCTTGATTTTCAACTTCATCTGTGAATATACCCCCAAATTTTCAGGGGTTGACTTTGGAATAGAAATTCCTTGGGAAACTGTCGTAGTTGTATGGGAATGAGAATTGAATTTCAAATACCGTTCTCATGGCAATCATATGTTTGGCGTGTGGATATTCATATCCTTGGAAACTGTGGGAAATTCTATAGGATCTCAATATTGACCTTGACGGAATTGGATGGTAACATGAAGTGAAATTAAATTCCGTTCTCAAGGCAATAGTGCTAATTTCCCTCATAATTTTTTTCTCTTATTGATTCTTTTTTGTTTTAGATCCACTGTTTGTGTGTTGTGCTCAAATCTGGGAGCGCTACACCACTATTCTTATTAATCAAGTTATAGTCTCGACTTTCGCGGATTTGTTGCTCACAGCAATTTTCACGAACTTAGCAACCACGAACGGCGTGGGAACCTCTATCATTACAAAGATATACTAACATCCTTCAAAACTAACTAACTTATCATTAGCAGCAATTCTTTATATATAGTTCAGAATAGTATAGAGTGTGTTCGCTTCCAAAACCAACCCTCTCACTGGCTTCATTACTTTTTGATAATTGTTTCATTCATTCATCCATAAGTTCTGCAGAGTTACTGTTTTTCACTTGTCACACACAAAATCGCCATATATCTACAAGTAGGCCAAGTTCCAACTTATTTTTCACGTCGTTATGGACGCTGACCATAGTAATGTGGTTAAAGCGAGTCTGGGTGATTGTATTTATTAATTAGATTTCCTCCGACCAAGACAACTAACAGACCGTTCCGCGGTTTAAGTTTTTGCAAGGATTTGAATCGAGAGCCGCAATGTGTGATCCATATTTTGTACATTCGCAACCAAGCTTGAATTGGAAGAAATACGTTTTTGCAACTGCATAAGTACATACCGATGCAGCAGTCCCAGTTATTCTTTCGTCTTTTCAGAGTAGTTTATGATGCCCAATTAGTTATTGGATAGTGACTTCGCCTAAAGTATGGCCCTGAATCGGCATTGTAATCTCTATAATATCTTCGGTTATACTATTTTAATTCCCTTCAAATGTTAACAATTTCAGTCAAGGCTAGTTATAATTACATGGCAAAGGAAACTTGATCCTTTTCCAAATCTGCCTTCGAAAGAATATGCAACTTTTCTCTGACTTCCAGTTGTACTTCCCAAAAAATGGTAAGTAAAACACCACAGCAAACGAACCACCCAAAAATGGTTTTGTCAGAAAGGAGTAGACTTTTCCCGCAGGCTATTTGAGTGTAGGAAGGCAGAATTTATATTTTCAATAAGAACGACAGATATCATTATAATTCACGAAAATACAATTATAATTCGTTTATGTCCTAAGTGCATTATTTACCAAGGTGGGGCGCAGGGTCTTACAATGCTTCTACCTTGGGGCTCGTAGTGTAGATCTAAATATATTATTCCCCAATATCCGCATAAGTACATTGGCGAATAGCTAGCTAACCTCTTCGAAGATTGTGAATTGTTCCTGATTTTGCATTTCTGACCCAATGCGAGGTGCCTCAGGCTATCAAAGCCATGCACTTCATAGTCAACAGCACGACCTTTATGGCAACACTCGGAAGAAATTAGAAGCTTTTTCATCTGCAAATTCGGCTTTGATCAACTTAATAAGATTATCAACCAAAGTTCATTTGTTTTGATTTGAATAAGAAGGCTTCTGATTCTTTTGGTAGTATAATGGATTATGGAGAATATTCCTGTCGAATCGAAAATATTTGTTAAATTTTGTCAACGTGGATCGGCTGAATTAGAAGTTACTGGTCTCTCTCAATTTTTCACCCTTAATGTTATTTCGTAAATTTATCGTTTTGGAATTCAATAACCATTGGGACAATCGGCACAGTCAGCAAGTATGGCCTACGCATACTTGCCAACCGTAAGGGGATTACCCTATGTATTATTTCTGAGCAGGAGTACTAGTATTTAGTAGAATTAATATATTTTGCTAGCAATTTCATACTTGGAATATCCTACTTTCTCGATCCGATTTTCGCACGGCCTAATCTTGGAGCTGTGCTAAAGAATAAGAATTTTCTGTTACTATATAGTTAGGTTCTCCCTATGGAAAATTGGAACTAAAAAGTAATGCAGTTGTGTTTTTCCTATCGATTGATCAAATCTAGTTCAGTTGTTAATTGTTCCTTAGTTCACTAACTGTTGTTTCTATTTATTTGCTTTATGTCAGATTACCATTTGATGGTTTGGCTATATCTCATACCGAGACTGCCTCCATTGGCAGTGGTTTGGTTAGTTGAAGAGAATCTATTTACTAAATGCAGTTTACACTTATAATGCTAATACTCATGTTTAAAGGCATTCACAAAAGTACGACTGTATTCAATGTAGCATAAGATAAAGGAAGATGAGCGATATGTGTTCACGGCTAAGTATAATTATCCCTACTTTTCTCAACTAGGTTACAATATTTTTCAATTAAGATCTCTCCCTACTTTACGATGGCAAAGCAACATAAACTAGTCTTCACAACCGAATAGGATCTTATTGATTTAGAGATATATTTGCCGCTCTTTGACGTGGGAATTTAATTATTGCAAAATTTATGGTTCGTATTTCAGACATATTCTACAATTGTATTATGATTACTCCATAATGGCATGTATGACAGATATCCAATGCATTATATTTCACCTCAATCAAATAGTGAAATAAATCCTTGAATACAACAATACAATAGTTTTTCTGAGTGAATTCGATAAATGTCCTCTATTATTCTTATATCACTTCAAAATACACCCGCCCACAATTAGTAGGAAGCCTATCCATTCAAAAACACTCCTGCTAAATGTTGACATGAGCTCCAGGGAAAATATCTCCCTTCTGAAACATTCCCAACTCTTTTGTCCCAATTATGAATTCTTACTTTGCGCTTCGCCAAGTCAGAATATATATCTATAGAAAGTTATCACGATTTAGGTGTTGCAAGTAGGAATATCTACTTTGTGCTGAAATAAATATGGATGAATTTGCCGTTTGGAAATTCCCCGTCCACGAAATATTCTCTGTTGTCAACATCGATGCCTTGGAATCATGTTCAGGTTTCATGTTGACCATTTCGGACTTGGCACATTGTGAATTTCTGTTTTTCTTTCTAAATTGCTTTTGTGTAGAATGCAAAAAATATTTTATCTATGACAGAATTCTAAAGTACTCATATTTTATGTTGACCTCTTTAGAGTTCTAGAGCACTAGTTCACAACACCTGGGTCAATTTTTCTTAGGATCTTAATGTCACAAATGTTAATAGCAGTAAATTATATCCGAAACCGTAATTGAACCTCAATTCTGGTAACTTAAGATCACATTTAATGTACATTATTATATTACTAGAGCACTACGTTTCTAGGTTGCTTCTTGACCTAAGGCGCCAGCACAACAACCTCTTCGAAACCATGGAAAGACCACGTTGTTTTGGCCACAATTTATTTAAATATGTTGAATTGAATCTCTTGTATATTGATATATCATCTACACGCATATGCACTCTGGTTTCAGGTTATGTGCTTGTTCCGAAAGGGAAGAAGTTTGTGTTCTGTTCCGTTCAGAGTTTGACAAGTGTTCCCGATACCAACCCTGAAGATAGATACGCGGGAACTTTACATGATGTGGATTCATAATAACATTGACAAATTATGTCAACTCTGTAATATTAGCTCAAATTGCACATGTTAAAATTGCCGCTGTCTTCAATCGCATCTTAACTATAGTTTCATGGTGTATTTATCTATTATTAGATGTATACTATGCTTTAATATACATAGGGAGTTGTATAAGCTGTCATGATAGGTGTATAAAGTTGGTTTATGATAGATTTTTTAAGTTAAGACAGTACTATGTGAAGCCACTTAGTGTTGACTCTAGTTACCTAAGGACTCAGGGCAGGTGGCGTACTGGGTCAAAATTTTCTAACTGTCTGGTTCACATTTTGGGCCTTTCGTGTTACCGTAGGAATGGGAAACCATATAAAGGAATCATGTGCAGTTGTGGTGCTAGACACACTTTCTTGAGGGCTTTAGAAATACAACTCAGCGAGACTTCTATTGTGAAATAGCAGACTAATTTATCAATATTGAACACTTAGCTCATACTGTTTATATGTCTATTCATTCTATGGATATTTTTCTGGCATTACTTTATATGATGTTCTAAATTCTTAAAGGTTTCAAAAAGCTTCAAAAAATACGTCTAGAATGTATCCAAATACATGATTATGCCGATTATAGTGAATCATGTGAAAATTGAGTGTATTTTCTGAGGCATTGAACAATATCAAAAAGAATTGAATATTTTCCAATGCAAGAACTTCGTAGCCTGATCATTATGCTAAATCCAAGGCGCAAAGCATATGTAAATGAGCCATTTTTGTGATAACTCTATATGATTGTTTTGAAATTTCTGAATTCACTCTGGAATGTTTTAAAATTTGCAATTCGTTGCTATTTTTACACGCTTTGGACTACTAGTATACTCTTTTTTGTGTATTTCCTGTTGCAAAATTTCAGTTATATTTTGTTCATTTTTAGGAACTACTGATTTATTGCAACATCATCATTCACATCCAACTTATAAGTATATGCATGTTCAGGATTTCTCTGTTAGTGAACCATTTACAGGGATAACCGATATTGAAGAATCTGTATAATATATATACGCAATAGAGCAAATACTAGGCCATTGGATTTTAGACTTTATATTCGCAATCAAATGGATATTTAAGCAAATTTCTTTATTGAAAATATACGAATCTGATCGATGTTTATTTTGGATACATATTTCAGGATGTTTGTGTATTGTAATATTTATTTGTGATACATCATAAATTTCGTTTTCTTGACTATTGGAGAATACTTGATATGATATTATGTTCATCAAGCAGAAGATAATCGGTTTTTGTTACACTATTCCTTTGTATGCCATCTATGATTTCATAGAAATTCCGCCTATATATTTCTGTGTATTATAATATTGTATGGATTGTTTGCGAACAGAGGCGTAGCCAAATTGCGGCAAATGCCGCAAAAAATGCAACGCCTAATCTAAGTTAATATAGAAATGTATTACAAGTGCGCTAAAGCCACGCCCTCGCACTATTTCTCCGCACTTATTGCGGAGGCCTAGCTATGCCTTTGTTTGCGAAGGGCCTTAACCTCAATCAAGCATTTAATTCATTCTGATATTTGAAATTTGTAGATTGGACCTAAATTTGATGTCTTAATGTTACAAATCTTTCACAGAATCCCAACTTTTAAGAAATTCTTTCTTACATCATTATAGACAATTATAGATTATTAATTGACTCATTTCATATGGATTGAACAGTGAATCTGATTTTCTCCAATGTTTGTCGATTGGATATTTATCGACGATCTTCACCCATGTTTTTCGAAATCCTTTGGACAGAATTTCTTAAAATACAATTTTCCGTATGATTTTATCGCTAATCCTTTCACATGTACAACGAGGGTTCAAAAGTCCCCGACCCTATCCCATATTTTGGAACCATACAGAATATACATGTGCAATTGTTGTATTTTCTCGAAATAATCACCATTAGCGTCTATGACTCGTAGACGATCTAGCCATGTAAAACATACATTTTTATACTCTCCAGGTGGAATGTCTTTTTCTGGGATCTCCAAATCACGTTCCCTATGTCGATTCTAGTGTCATAATGCCTGCCTGCAAGCTCCTTTTTCAACTTCGCAAAGAGCCAGAAATCATAAGGGGAGAGATCAGGTGAGTAGGGTGGACGATTTACCTCAACAACTCTCATTCTATCCAACTCTGACTTTATGAGCGTATTTTATGCGATCGTGCATTATCATGCAATAATCGCATGGCCGCGATCCAGACTTTGGCCTCCACTCCCAGTAATGTTTTTACTTCTGACAGCCAACTGTTGGCATAAAAGTCCCCATTAGTTTTCTTCCCCTTTGGTGTTATAATCTGGGCAACTGGGCTCATGTGCATCAAAGAAAATTGAGGACCAGACCTTCTGATCTCTGAAGTCCAGCCTAGGATTGAGAGGAGGCGCCTCACCTTTTACGACCCATACCTTATTTCTTTCTTTGGTAGTGGCTTTTCGTATCTTATCTAAGTCTCGTCACCAGTAATGATTTCTGCCAGCCTTCTTGGATCCGAGTCTTTGTACTTTGTGAGCATTTTTCTTGCACAAGTTACCCGACGGTCCTTTTGGTCCTTTGTAAGGGAATGTGGGATCCACCTCGAACAGGTTTGGTTACTTTCTACTCATTGATATATATGGAATGAACAGCTCCCGTTGAGATCCCTACACCCATAGCTGACTCCTCAACAGTGATATGAAGATCTTCTACTCTTCAGGGAATTTCAGAGGTGTTACTGCTAATGACGGCGGATCTGGGACGCCAGATTTGTCCTCTTCTTCCAATGACTCTCGTCCTTCACGAAACCGCTTAGCTCACTCCTTCACTGTAATATATGAAAGACTAGCATCTCCATAAACGCCTTCAAGTCAATGAGAATATCCTTAGGGCTAATACCAAGAAGCATGCGAATTTTGATTTAGGATCTTTAGTCAATTTCAAATTTGAAGCCATAAATATAGTTCAAAGATAGTCAAAACTGAGAAAATTGGAATAATCGTAACTAGAAAACAATTAAGGATATGGTCAAAGTTAAAGTAGTTCTGAATAAATAATAGAATAAGATTATAATGGAATAAGGTTTATTATGAATACAGATACGTAATATAATATCCTATATCTTGAAATACTATGACCAAGGTTGGGAATTTTTTAAACGGCCGTTGAAAATGAGAAATGTAAACGGTTGATATGCATATGTTCAATAGTAAATACAAAGAATACAGTAAGGACCTGCAGGGTGCCCCTCACGAACCCAACGTGTTCGCTTGCTCCTCCACGCAATAGCTTGCTTGTCAATATTAGTAATTGCAATTATTCTCTGTATGTTTGTTTGTTGTCAAGGAAAGTGTTTGTGGCATGTTCTATTCGATTCGAAACTACTGAGATATTGTAACTAGGGTTTTTAATCCCGGGATCCCGAAGGTTATTGTTTCGGGACTAATTCCCGGGATTGTTTCTTCAATCCGGGATATCTTCTTGATTGCATATTGACATGCTCTATGATAATTATGTACATTTGTGTAATTGCGTTGAAATGATTTAGGGATTTAATTGGTTTCGTATTGTTAATACTGAATGAATATGTTTTCAATATGAATAAGACACCAAAATTAATAAATGCTTAACAAGTCAGAGAATTCAAGCAAACTTGTAAGGTACCACTCAACCATTCTAACT
>JAKMXF010000020.1:0-89668 GCA_024704765.1 Oopsacas minuta | reverse complement strand
AATAGTCAATTATCTAGTAAACAGATTTGTATATTTATGATTACAAAATATTTCAAGATCATTCCCATCATCTCTGATAGATTCATCTCAGTACTTAGCTAATGTAAACCACTAAATTAGAATGAAGAATTAAGCCGATGGAAAATATAATTTTCACACAATACACCGAATCCGGGGGATAGTTCAAGCTGTTAGAAGGTTCGCGTTCGGTGCCATATACCATAACATTAAGGGGAAATGCTACATCTGAATGCCACCTTTTTTGGATTTATGCCCCGAAAGTTATGTTAATAGGTGGTCAATAAACTCCCATTGAACATAATACACAATTCTGTAGCCAATAATTATCCCTTTAAAACAAATCATAGAAATTCGTCAAAATACTTTCCAAATTATGTAAGCAACAAATATACAACAATTATCATTTGTCTAATGTACATATGTAATCAAAATTAAATAAAATTGTGGTATGTATACAGTAGGAATAACAGCCAATTAACGACTCTCATCAGAAAGAGGTCAGTAATACTTTTTGGTTTTCTCATAATGCACAGTGAACTCGTCGCAAGGAAGTACTAGCAGGGTGACCAGATGTCATTCTTTAGGAAGGTCAGTATAGTATCACCTCGCTAATTCGAGCAGCACTGTTCCAATTGAAAAATAATTCGTTATGATTAGCGAAATGAGATAAAACAATACTATAGGCTCTTGGAGTACATTGTTTTGTAACTTGTCAATTGAAAGGCCTTTAAAGTGTGTAATATAGCACAATTAGGGTTGTTGATGATTCTTCAACTTCTAAGACCCCGGTTATCGGATCTCTTGTGACCCAATACCCCTGTACCACCAGAGTATTATGACTCTAGTGAATGTAAGATTTCGATTCAGTAAATTTCCTGTAAGCTATCCAATTCTTACGAGTTTTAATCATTATTAATATGAGTCATGGCCTGGCTGTACATCTAGTTAAAAAGCTCAAACTGTTTGGCTTCATCTAGTTTAGGCTTTAATGTGAATATTAGGCATTGAAAGCATGATTCTATCTCAATTTTGAAAATTGTTTACTTTATATTCATAAAAACAACAATAAATTTACATATGATTATCCAAAAGTGTGAAAATCAGATTCAGCATATTCGATAGATTTAGGGAAGTTTTATTGAATTCTTTTACTTCCTTGATAATCAAAATAAATACATAGTTGTGCGACAATTTCATTATTGGCATATCATAAATCCTTTCCTTGACAACGGACAAACAAACAAACAAACAGACAAACAACAATTGAGATTTAATAATATAGATATAATACCTCGATCTAGTGACCAGATAACTGAGTGCATTTGTACAGTTACCCATTTGCCCTGGTAACCCTTGCAAAACCTGCAATGAATATCGTGAGGAGCAAATTTATATATAAATAGAGGGGGAGCAAATATGGCAAGGGGTACCATCCGTGGCTGCCTTATATGGTCCGGGGGGACCAAATATAGCGTGACAGACTATATTCACTAGTTAATGATGTTCGGGGGGGAACATTATTTTTGGGGAACATTATTCACTGTGACACCGAACGTTTCGTTCCCTGGACACTTTTTACAAGGGATGAAATGTCCGGAACGAATTATCGGTGATGAAGTGTTCAAGAGACGAACTGTCCGTTACCCAATATTGTCAACGAAATTAGAAAGGTATATTTCCATTGGATGTTCTCTCTGCATTTGTATTCTTTCACTTTATCATGCAATGCGATTATTTGACACTTATTTCAAAGAATGAATCGCTTGATGCTTTCCCTCTGACAGATGATAATCTTTCCTCTGAATCTGATGGAGAAACAGAGAACTTTGTACCAACTACACTAGACTATGCTGCTACAGTGAGCAGACTCCCTGCTTCTACACTCAGTCAGTTAGAAAAGTTCTTATTCCCAAATCTGATTAGTAATGGTGTAACTGCTATAGAAATATTCCTTTATATCCGAAATCATATTCTCTATCTCTGGCATAATGAATCCAGAATTGAGCTCACCTTCGAGAAGGTTATTTCACGTCTACATCCTCCCTACAATAAGTACCATTCACTCGCTAAAGACATATACGATTATCTCCTTCGTTATTCCTACATTAATTTCGGGATTTTTTCACTGATCAAGCCAGTCACCAAATGTGGTAAGAAGGTTATCGTCCTGGGTGCTGGTATGTCGGGGTTATGTGCTGCTAGACAGCTGGAGAATTTTGGATTCGATGTGGTAATATTAGAGGCAAGAGATAGGGTAGGGGGGAGAATTCATACATTCCAAGTTGACCATTTAGTTGGGGACTTAGGCGCTATGGTTGTAACAGGTCTAGGAGGTAATCCCATTGCTGTATTCGATCAACAACTGAATTTAGATTTATCTAAAATAAAACAGCAATGTCCCTTGTATAACAGTAGGGGAGGTATGATACCACGAGATAAAGACAAGATCGTAGAGACTGAGTTCAACCAGCTGCTGGAAGCTGCCTCTGAATTGTCACATCAAATGAACTTTAACTCATTTCAGAATGAAAACCTCTCTCTTGGAAATACATTTGATCAAGTGCTACACCTGCAGAATGTTAAAACGAAGCGAGCGTTTGTTCAGCATCAGAGTATAATTATACAAATACAAGAATCGATTGAAACTGTTCTGAATGATTTGCTAGTTATCGAAGATTTGATCAGGACTAGGACCCAGTTGTTATCGAACGTTAAGGAAATTAAGTGTGAGGTATTCAGACAAGATGAAGTATCCACTACCAATCAGGAATATTCTCTCCAACTGGAAGATGATATCAACTCTCTTTTCTCTGAGTATGACCGACTCAAGGGGAACTTAACAATACAAGAGTCACGCTTACAATTACTGAATGAGAATAAAATGAATGAAGTATACCTTTCCATATCAGACATGAAAATGCTGGAGTGGCATATAGCTAACTTAGAATTTGCCAACGCTACAATAATTGGGAATCTCTCTCTACAACACTGGGACCAAGATGATGATTTTGAATTTACAGGTTCCCATCTATCTTTACAGACAGGATATTCTACACTTCCTGATGCAATTTCTAAAGGACTTAACATCCATCACTCTATAGCTGCTAGAAATGTACAGTATGATACTGAGCAGATACAAATTACGGCTGAAAATGTCAAAGACAAGACAACTCTATCTTTTGAGTGTGATATTGTAGTTTGTACAATCCCTTTAGGTGTATTAAAACATCCAGAATGTATCACATTCCAACCTCCTCTCCCTGCTGATAAGCAGCAGTCTATTGCTAACATGGGATTTGGAGTGTTGAATAAAGTAGTATTGTGCTTTAAGCAGCGTTTCTGGAATCCTGATATTCATCACTTCGGTTACGTGAATCCAAGATCTCGCGGTGAGATGTTCCTCTTCTGGAATGTAATGAAGACTCCTGTACTTCTTGCTCTCATAGCTGGAAAGGCTGCACTCGAGAATGAAAAGTTGAAAGATACTGTTGTCCTTGGTAAGGCTATGTCTGTATTACACAAGATATTCGGTGAAGATTCTGTTCCCGAACCATTCGAATGGTGTATCTCTCATTGGGGTAATGACCCGTTTTCATTTGGTTCTTATTCCTATGTTTCTCCCAAATCTTCTGGTAAAGACTATGATCAGTTAGCCATGCCAGTTCTTACACCTGAGCAAAATAATGCTCTTAACTCTGACAATCCAGAAGAAGAGTTACACCTGCCGCGATTGTTTTTCGCAGGAGAGCACACTATGAGGAATTACCCTGCTACAGTACATGGAGCTATTCTTAGCGGGTTCAGAGAAGCCGGTAGGATAGCAGATCTCTATCTCACCTAGTAATAATTTTAGATGGTTGCAGAATAAACATGGGTTATACTCAAATTAATTACTTTCGAGAGCAATTAATCAGCCTGTACCAGGTTGAGTAATTCATTACAATATCAGATATTATTGTTATTAGATCCATAATGCTACATATTCACCACATGGAGACAACCATCTGTGTTTAATGATTACGAGGCGATTTGTTTACAAGAATATCGTCCTTCATTTTCGAATCTGAACTCTATCCAACCAGGGTTTCATACAGAGGGGGACGCCTGGGATTTCCCCCCCCCCGAATTCCTAATATTAAGTATTATGATCTCAGTAACAATATGCACGATACTATTTACATGGGAAAGTGTTCTTTATAGGGTGTGATCAATCGTTTCGCCCCAGCAAAATTCCTGTATGAAACTCTGACAACGATATACACACTTTAATTAATAATGTACATCTATTTATAATATCCGGCTTTCCCAAATCCCGGAAAACCGGGATTGCCGGTCGATCCATATAAACATCTTCTAAATTCTGAATGTATTTCAATTACCAATATACGAATTGTAACACCATTAATGTGTATTTACGTTACTGCTAATACAATTGCAATAGCAATCAGATAGTAGAGATCCAAGTTCTTAATCTATGTATTTTTCTGATCTCAACACGATGCAGAATTAGTGATATATCCTTTATTTATTTTCCAATTCTATTTTTACCGCCCGCTTGGGAAGATTTTTTGAGGACTGCCACGGTCCAATGATCGCTGACACAAATCACCTCCTTATAGTAATCTTATTAGCAATAATTATTCAATGGATAACAAACCGCTTCGAGTTGACTCGAGTTTGTTTCCTAATTCAGCCTCACTTCTGGAAGCAGGAGGAGATCTTCCGTCTCCGAACTTTGAGATATTACCTGCTTACAGACTAAAGAAGAGTCAGATAGGAGCTTATATGTCTGCTACCACTACTCCCTTTCAAGCTCCCTTACCCTTCATGAGTCCTGGCGCTCAAATTATTCCATAGTCCGTTCCTACTGCTTCTTATGATGTAACGGAGCAACAGCAGAACATTCAAACTGGTAACTTTACTACGTATTCTGATTTATTCAGTGAGGTAGCAAGCTGAGATTATCTAATATTTGGCAGTCAAATTATTAACCAACTATTTCTTGTAATATTTTGGCTAACCAGCAGAATATGACTTTTGACAGTACTTGGATTTACCAAATATTTGAATAATTTACTAATATGTCCACCCATGTTTCAGTCCGAATTATATCAGCTTCCACTAAAGTCAATACCTAGATGGCTATATCTATCCCTCTGGATATGGAAATTTTTAGTCTGGCGTTTTCTAAAATTAATTTTCACAGATTTTTGCTATTAATCATATTTTCACACCTCTAAAGTCATTCAGATGATACCATATATTAATTTTCAATAACTTGTCATAACTAACATGAATTACCATAATAATCATGTTATTAATCATTTTCACACTTTTGTTGGTTTTCATCCTAGAAATTAGGTTACAACGACTAGTCGTGGTAATTGTATTGAAAAGGAGCTACGTCCCTATCCATCAACTCTTTATATTTTATTTTATCAGGTTTAACAGCTCCATCAATGAATCCTCCTCTCACTCAATACTATCCTGTACCAGTACAACCTCGTCCTGTATACATACCTGATGCTCTGAGGCCTGTGTGGATGTGAGTTCTCTTTAATATTTGTTTATTACGTATTTACTTCAGGTAGAAATGTTTACGAGATAAATTCAACATAGACCACAATGGCATTACCAAAATAATGTTCCACTTGCATTGACCTACCAATTATAATTACACTTCTACGCCCCTTGATGGTATTTATTCGGAAAAATATATATTTTGAAACTACACAAACGTGTCACAATCAAAATGTTCCTTCCGATAGCCTGGCACATATGTCTCCGATCTGATTATGATAATGTGGATCTTCGGCTAGATGCTATCTCTTTAACCTGCACTCCAAAGATCCGTCACTTCTCAAACTCTGTTCTGACTGACATACTCTTCTACACTAGTCCTCTCTATTGTCAGACTATTATAGACACTACAACCTATGAAATGAACAGACTACTCTCTCTCTACAAAGCTAGGAACCCTGAGTTTATCGGGAGGATCTCCCTCATAGGACATTCACTGGGTAGTTGTATCCTCTTTGATCTGCTAGCTAACCAAACAAAGTATGTCATTCCATAGCCTATACGTATACGCCATTCAGTTATTCAATTAATACAATTGTATAGAGATTTAGAGCCTGAGCTAACTAGTCCTGATGCCATATCCTCCCCAGACAGTTTTAATCCCTCCAGTATAGACGAGGTATTAACTCAGCTCGGACTACAGGATATCTCACATATACTCTCTTCTCAGCAGATAGACATGGAGAGCCTCAAGATGCTCAGTGAAGGAGACCTCAAGGAACTGGGTATATCTATGGGTTCTCGTAAGAAACTCTCTGCTTACATCAGTGAATGGAAAACTAGGAGTAATGCTAAATCAGAGAAGAGGTTCTTAGACGGGTGCCCGCCTCCAGGGGAGATTCAGGGGTACAGCATTATCAAAGGGGTGTGTGGGACAGGACAGATTTCTATTAGCTATCCTAAACTTAATTTTGAACTGAGTTTCTTTTTCTGTATCGGATCTCCAATCGGGTTGTTTCTGTCTGTCAGGGGTACACAGAACCTAGGTTACAACTTCAACTTTCCTACCTGTGGCGGTTTCTATCACATATACCATCCTTACGACTATGTAGCTTATCGGATAGAACCTCTCATTGACCCAAAGTTTAAGAGCGATCCAGAACTCCTCCCACATATCAGAGGTGGTAAAAGGCTGCATCTAGAGCTGAAGGAGAACCTAGAGAGGTTAGGCTCTGAACTCAAACAGACTATTATGTATGGAGTACATAGTGCAGTCAGTTCTATTCAGGAATTTGCTAAGAGTCATACTATGCCTGAAGGTCAGTCTAGATTGAAACTGTAATTATATTATTATCTCTGTGATTAAAGTTATTATCATGATAATTATACCTTAGGTACTTCTAAACTGATTCCGCCATCAATAGAAGAAATTAAAGCTAGACAGTCTATTTCCACTTCTCCTGAACCTCCTCCTCCTCCTCCTCAATTCCATTCTAGTCTTAATCAGGGACAAAGAGTTGACTATGTTTTGCAAGTGAAAGGGATAGAAGCAATAAATGACTATTTATTCGCTCTGTCTAGTCATAGCTGTTATTGGAGATCAGAAGATACTGTATTATTCTGTCTCACCAAGATATTCAGTTCTATTAGTAGTTAAACTTATTGTAAGTTGTAAATTATTCATTGATCAAAATTAGGAAATATACCGTATACTTTATCTATCAATCTTTGACTCGACGTAATTCCAATTAAATTGTTTATAGTCTGAAGATATTATTACTGTTGCTCTTCTTTTGGCTATTTTGAGCGTTACCATAGTTGCCAAGAAATATGTAAAGTGGGCAAAGTAAAAGTAAAATCTCTATGAACGATTCAGAGACATTATCAAGAGTTTACATTGGGAATGGTTATAATTTTGCAGAAGTTTAGTGCATGTATTTACTTATTAACTTCTAGCTTAGGGTGACCATTGTCCTGTTTTCTCCTGGACAGTCCAGATTTTTTGGATCAATTTTGGCTATGTCCAGTTTTTAGTGCAGCTCCTATAGGGAGATGCCCTAATGGCATGGACACTGTGCGACGTCCGTCCGCGCGGCCGTGCGAAATCTAGCAGTCTAATTAACATGAAGATTGGCATACAGATACATTTTGGGTCGGATATTTGCACCTCGGGTATGAATCTTTTAAAGTGAATATTTCACACCTTTTGGTGCCTCATAACGGACAATTTCAAACCTCTAAATAACCACCACATGATAATTACACGAACGAATGCAACATAGCAATGTGATTGGTTTGTTCACTGAGAGATCCTTTCAGGCGGAAGCACAGCGTTCGCAAACTCCAAGATACAATCATGAGGGCTGAATGTCCCATAAAGCATTCCGCAGGAACTACCAGAGCTCTACCCAAAGGGTGGACCTCTGCTAGTATTTAAATGATTAATCATAACACACAAATAATCCTGAGCTGCACTCCCAGTCTGTCGGCTGGACATTTTTCTAATTTTTTCGGAAAACCTGAAAATGTCCACGTTTTGTTAAAAACCATTCTGCCACCTATTCTAGCAATACTGAACTGCATTTAGCTTCTAGTTACTGACTATAGTTCTCTTTCTCTACTGATCTCGTTCGAGAGATAGTAATCATAATCTAAGAGTTCGGAATGGCAAAGGGATTTGAATGTTCCTATATATGTGAGCTTACACTATCCTAGTAATCGTACAACATTGGTTTGCTAGCCCCACCCCTGGGTGTAGTACGAACTTGACTTCAACACCGAAAGAAGGATAGGAGGCGAGAGAGAAGTTTGAAGATTGAAGAAGGGAAAATTGGTAATTGTTATCTTATGATGGAGCAGGAACTTTTGACTTTTGACTTTTGACATTTGGCATGAACATGGCTTAGCAAGAACTTTTGATATTAAATTGCCTGAAAATGAAATGAATATATAATAATCTATTAGGTTTTACCATAACTTCGTGCCCCCAGGCGAAAATCCTGGCGACGTCCCTGGGTGCTAAGTGTATAGTTATTATTGTATAGTTCATATGTGAGTGTGTATTTTATACCTTACATGAACCTGTCTAGTAGTACGGTATATATCGATTAAATGAATATAACAAAACACGTAACAATTCTTGCAAACTGTCAACAAGTCATGCTATCTAATAATGCTACTATTATAAGAAAGAGCAAGAGAGCTAGACAAGACAATGACTCAGATGATGAGTTATCTAATTATCCATTTTTATCTAGAAAGTCTCCTCGGTTACTGATAAGCAACGAAGATATTAAAAATATATTTGTTGGTACATCAGGCTACTCCTATCCATCATGGCACAGATCTGGCTCTTTCTACCCTAAGGGAACACGAGGCAAAGAGCTTGAGTTCTACATGGAACAGTTCAATTCTCTAGAACTTAACTACAGTTTCTATAGAATTCCTACTCAAAATAACTTAATTAAATGGAAAGAGAAAGCTGATGCTGTAAGGCCAAACTTCCTCTTCGCTATCAAAGTGTATAAATGGTTTACTCACATGAAACAGTTAAATGTAGATGATGCCTTCAAAGAGAAGTGGGATGAGTTCTGGACTGTCTATAATGTGTTAGGAGATAATCTGGGTCCTCTCCTCTTCCAGTTCCCTTCTAATGTAAAGTATAATCCTGACACAAGTGTAGACAAGCTCCGCAACTTGTATGCTATCTTATCGCCACATGGCAAATATGCATTCGAGTTCAGAGATAGCTCATGGTACTGTTCACAGGTGTATCAGCTGTTTAGAGAGTTTGACTGGTGCTTATGTAGGTTGAATTTGAATAATGAAACCGGTTGGGCTGGATCTCTTTCTACTGGAAATTGGCCACCTGATTACGTAGTACCGTACGTATACTCTTGTTCCTGGGGAGTATACCTCAGGTACCATGGAACCACCGGACAATATGAAGGGTGTTATGGTCCCGAGTTTCTTGTTGGTTTAGTAAAGGAAATCGAGAATTACATTCGAGAAGGAAAGAAAATATTTATTTATTTTAATAACACTGATGATGCTAAACCTTCTAGTGCTATACAAGATGCTAAATTCATTACTGATACTCTCCATTTGCAAATCTAATTTATTCTTGTGTGATATATCGCACACACATTAGAGTAACTGATTTTACTGGAGGGAAAATAAAAATTGTTTGAGATAACATGCATCGATGTAAGAGCTGTCAACCGTAGATATACCTACTTTATTGAATAGGGTGGTCGACATAATTCCCACTTTTTCGGACATCTGTTTACTGTCATATCCTGACGAACTAGGAATGTTACCTGTTTAAGATCGAGATTATCCATAATTGTATTTTTTCAATTACGTAGTAATCCATTAAAGCGGTAAATTATACTACAATGTGTTAATTGATTCTTTTTATGAGAAGTACAGCAGATTTATGAATTAGATTCTGACCTAATATATATTGTCTTGATTGAGGAATCTTAGTTCTTTCCAATAGTATTCTAATTAGAAGATTGAATAGATAAATTTGCTAGTTGGTAACCTGATGGCTCTACAAGACTCAAGTAACAGGAAAGGTGGAGGAGACAAAGATGGAAAGAAGAAACCTACAATAGAAGATATATACCAGAAGAAGACTCAGCTTGAGCACATATTACTCAGACCTGACACATATATAGGGTAAGTATTATAACAGAATAATTAGATATACGCACAGTAGACTCCGCTTAAAAGGGTCATGTCGGGACCAGGCTATTTTGACCCGATTAAGCGGAATAAAAGCCTTGGCCCGATTAACCGGAGTATTTTAACACTATTTGTATGGTTCTATTTCTGGCCAAGTGACCCGATTAATGGGCTCTTAAGAGGAGTCTACTTATATTGTATTTATTATATTTTTTGCTGTATAGAGCTGTAGAAGCTATTACCCAACAAATGTTTGTGTGGGATAAAGAACAACAAGCAATTGTTAACAAAAATATCACATACGTACCTGGCCTCTACAAGATTTTCGATGAGATTCTAGTCAATGCAGCAGATAATAAAATCAGAGATCCTGCTATGAATGCAATAAAGATTATTATAAACCAGGAGAGAAATCTTATCAAAATTTGGAATAATGGAAAAGGTTTGTAGTGATTATTTAGTAAAATAATAAATTTGAGCATACAGAGAAACCTCGTTAATATGAGCAGCAACGGATGGTGAAAAATTGTTTGCCTTATCCGGAGTAACACAAATTGAATATTTACTGTAAGGACCTGATAATGTGAAAATATTTGTTCGTCTTATCCAGAAGTTCGTATTAACGAGGTTTCACTTTAAAATTTATCACGCAGGTATTCCTGTTGAGGTACACAAAGACGAGAAGATGTATGTACCTGCTATGATATTTGGTACTTTGCTAACTTCTTCTAACTATGATGATACTGAAAAGAAGGTTGTCGGGGGTAGAAACGGGTATGGAGCAAAGTTATGCAATATTTTCAGTCGCGAGTTTACAGTAGAAACTTGTTCAAGTGATTCTGGTAAGAGTTTTAAACAAACCTGGAGGAAGAATATGACAGATCCCGGACAGACTCTTATTAAAGAATCAAAATCAGACTTCACAAGTGTTAGTTTCATTCCTGATTTAGAGAAATTCGGTATGACACATCTAGATGATGACATCATATCTCTACTTACTCGGAGAGCATACGATATGGCAGGTAAATATTAATTACGTATTTTGTACCGTATTGCTCTGAATAACCACCCAGGCACTGCTTATTATTTTCTTAGGCATTTTTTGAAAATACGAAAGATTTTCGGAAACTATTTACTACTAATTTGTTGCATAGTGAAATTCTTCTGGAGGGTGGCGATAATTATTTTTCACAAATCTTGCAGCGTTTTCTAGCCTCCACGCATTTCAGGGAAATTCGGTATTTGTTTATCATTTTCATGATTTATATAACACAGTAATCACTAGTTACTAATCACCCTCGCTGCCCCTGTTACCCGAACGCATCTATCTTTTCTGTAAAGTGATATTTTCGAGTAGAGTATATGTATACGTATTTGAAATCTATTGTCGATGAAGCCTTAATATAATGAGTTAAGCCCCACCCCCAGTCTATGACATTTGGCTTAACATTATCCCATCTTTCGAATAGTTTGTAATCGAGGCCTACTGAATACTTATACATTAGGTATCCAGGATTAGTGAACTGTTGTAATTCTTACTTATTTCCATGATTTGTGCATGGAGATGACGAATTTCAACCCATTCACAACTCTATTCAGAACATTATGTAATAATGCTGGTTACCTATCAGCCTTTTTAATAACTCTCTGATATAGCTTGTACTAAGGGAGTGAAAGTATTTCTTAACAGCGAACACATCCCTGTGAACAACTTCAAAGATTACATCAATTTGTACATAAAAGGAGCACAAGAACCTTACGAAGAGAGCAAACCTAAGATAGTGCACGAGATAGCGAATGAGAGATGGGAGATAGGTCTCACTATCTCTGAGACAGGTTTCCAACAAGCTTCATTTGTTAATTCTATCGCAACTTCAAAGGGAGGTACACATATTAATTATATTATCGATCAGTTAGTGCCAAAACTTGTGGAAAACGCGAAGAAGAAACTGGGAAAAGGGAGTGTCAACATTCAGTCTGTCCACGTTAAACAACACATTTGGTTGTTTGTGAATTGTCTTGTTGAGAACCCAGCATTTGATAGTCAGACAAAGGAGAACATGACACTAAAGGTACTACGGATTTGATCTAATAATCTAATGTACTAGTTTGTAGATTGGTATAAATTCCAAGAGATGAGAACCAATGCAATTACATCGAGAGTTCTTCTAGGAGCGCTGGACCCTCCTTTGGGAGTATGATTAAGGAGAAAATATAGTTAAATTTACACCTCTCCATTTCATACCATTGCTGTACTACTTTCTGAAATTTTGTACGATGTGCATAGCATATATTACTTGAGGGTATATCCATAAAGTTCGGATTTGTAATTGAGATACTCTATTTAGGCGAAATCGTTTGGCTCTGAATGCAAACTCTCGGATAAGTTCGTGACCTCTGCTATGAAGTGTGGAGTTCTTGATAGAATAGTAGATTGGGCTCAACACAAGTCTCAAACGGAGCTATCCAAGAAGTGTCACTCCTCAAAACGATCACGACTAAAAGGTATCGGCAAGCTAGATGACGCTAACGATGCTGGCACTAGGAACTCACAGGATTGTACTCTCATTTTGACTGAGGGGGACTCCGCTAGAGCTCTGGCAATTGCTGGCTTAGGTGTGATAGGGAGAGATAAATTTGGAGTTTTCCCTCTCAGGGGTAAGTCAATTACTTTCTCTTCTCTAATCTATATGAATACGTAGTTCTATTTCTTTTGATATGAAGCTAGTATGTAATGTTATGTATGTACGTAACAGGGCCGTAGCGAGCAGTTTTCTATTTGGTCAGGTTGACTTATACAAAAGTATATGGACCCACTGTAAGTTGGTCCGGTTGAAATCTGACCAACCGGACCTTCTCCTACAGTCATGCGTACTACGTATATTATATAAATTTATAATTGCTCTTGGACACATATTATACAATATAAATCCATATGTAAAATTGCACATAAGAAACTTATTATTCTAAAACTAGGTAAAGTTCTGAATGTAAGGGAAGCTAACCACAAGCAAATATCCGGTAACGAGGAGTTGACTAAATTAGTTCAGATATTTGGACTACAGTATGGTAGGAAATACTCTAATGAGAGCCTATCTTCCCTAAGATATGGGAAAATGATGATTATGGCAGATCAAGATCAGGATGGTAGTCATATTAAAGGACTCATAATTAACTTCATACATTACAACTGGCCTGAACTCCTACGAACAGACTTTATTGAACAGTTCATTACACCAATTGTTAAGGCTACTAAGGGTGGAGTACAACATTCATTCTTCAGTTTGCCTGAGTTTGAACACTGGAAAACTGAAACACACAATTGGAAGACTTACCATATAAAGTACTACAAAGGTTTGGGTACCTCCACTTCTAAGGAGGCACGTGAATACTTCTCAGACATGAATCGTCACCAAATTGACTTTTCCTATTCGGGACAGCCTTGTGATAACTCTATTGTTATGGCGTTCTCAAAGAACAAAGCAGATGAGAGGAAGCATTGGATTAGCTCCTGGTTACAAGTAAGTTACATAATATTCTAGCTGTTAACTGAATTCGATTAATAATACAAACATGTAGAAACGAAAAGATCAGAGAGAATCAGGACTGGAAGAATCTTTTCTCTATGGATCTGCTTGTAATAATATAAGTTATACAGACTTTGTAAATAAAGAGCTAATTCTCTTCTCTAACGCTGACAATGAGAGAGCAATTCCTAACCTAATGGATGGTCTTAAGCCTAGTCAGAGGAAGGTAGGAATACAATCATTCACTAATCACTACTATAACTGTTATAATATCACGAATTAATAGGTACTATTCACCTGCTTTAAGAGAAAGGACAAACGAGATGTTAAAGTAGCACAACTAGCAGGTTCTATCTCAGAGATATCTGCTTATCATCATGGAGAAGCTTCTCTAATGAGCACCATAATTAACATGGCTCAGAACTATATAGGCTCAAACAATATTAATCTCCTGCAACCTATTGGTATGTTTGGTACCAGATTGAGAGGAGGGAAGGATGCAGCCTCTTCTAGGTGTGTTATATTCTTGATTAAATATCTAATGTAATTCCCACTTAAGTATACATCAATATTGTGTCTTTATCCGTAACAACATGTGTTTCTACAAATTAATAGCAACATATATATTGCTATGAAAATGTAGCAACCCCTTTGTGACGTAAATGAAGAGGTCTTGTGGGGATTTATGATTTGTTGCTACGGATAAAAACTCATAAAATTTGTATTTAGCCTAGGTTGCTGGAATGTCCTGATGTGGTAACCTAGAAAGGCCCATATGTTAATCCAAATTGTTAGGTATATATTCACAATGCTATCACCACTCACCCGACTGATCTATCCAGTATTAGACGATGCTCTGCTAAACTTCTTATTTGATGATAATCTTAGAGTAGAGCCTGACTGGTATTGTCCTATTATACCTATGATTCTAGTCAATGGAGCTGCTGGAATAGGGACAGGCTACTCTACAAATATTCCGCTCTATTCACCTCGAGAGATTGTATCCAACATAAGGAGGATGATAAATGGAGAGGAACCTGTTAGAATGGACCCTTTCTATAAGGGGTTTAAAGGTCAGATAAATTTTTGCAGATTTTAAATATCTTACACTTTAATTTGTCCGATACACAACCTATTTAAAATGTCTCCAATTTATCCTCCAAAATCCGGAATCATTTGGAATAATCGTGTATAATGTAATAATAGAATAGAAAATCTCAAATCACTGTCTGTGCCGACGTAACTTTCCCTTAGGCCACCAGATTCGGTACTTTGTTACCCCTAAGAGCAAGTCTCTATGATTTCAATTATTTGTTTACTTTATATTCATATTATGAACAACAACAATTTACATACGTATGAGAAAATTAAAATGCGAAATTCGGATTCGCGTACATGATTACCCTATGTCTGTTGAAAGCAATTCTCTATACCCATATTTAGAGATTTGGATATTACAAAGAAATGTATGAAAAAGTGATTAATCACCCAAACGGCAGATACACAACAATTTGGAGTCTTAATCTCTAAAGGTGTGAATAGGAGAGTGAACCCAGACACACATAATTCCATCCTTTTTAATTCAATATTTCTTGTTTACAGCCGAATTGGTATAGTACCCCTATTCTTATATACCATAATTATTTATCCAGGAACGATCGTGAAGATAGAACCACATAAATACTTATGCTGTGGTGTGGTTGCTAGGCTGAGCTCTACTCAGCTGGAGATATCAGAGCTACCTGTTAATGTATGGACTCAGAATTACAAAGAACTTGTCCTAGAACCCTTGCTAATGGGAGCTGAGAAGATTCCACCTTTCATTCAAGATTACAAAGAGTATCATACTGATACTACTGTTAAGTTTATTATCACTCTCACTGAGGAGAAGATGCGTGAGGCAGAGAGGCTTGGGATTCACAAGAAATTCAAACTTGAAACTACTATCAGTACGAGTAAGTTTACAGAATATTTAAAAATAGAATTTATAGAGCGATTTTGAAACCTTTCTTTCGTAGGGAACTTTGTACTATTTGATCCGGATCTTGCTTTAAAACAATTAGATAATGAGTTGGAAATAATTAAAATCTTTTTCCCGATCAGACTGTCTTTCTATCAAAAGAGGAGGACATGGTTATGCGACAAACTGGAAGCAGAAGCAAAGACACTCCAAAATCAAGCAAGATTTATTTTAGAAAAACTAGCTGGAGATCTTCCCATCGAGAATAAGAAGAAATCTGCTATAGTATCAATGCTAAAGGCTAAGAAGTATGATTCAGATCCAGTTAAAAAATGGAAAAGCTCAAATCCTAATGTGGTAAGTATAATTTTGTTGGACTGTTTTTCATTTTAGTAGAACATGACCTAACGACCGCTTCTTGCAATCAGGCAAAAGTGTATGGAGGGAGTACAGTCTTGAAATTTAGGCGGATTGACATCGGTATCTCGCATTTTAGAGGAAATCAAAACCTGAGATAACGAATGTTTGAGATAGCCGTCATTATGGGTAATTAAATTCAACTGTGTACAGCGCCATACCATGCGGAAGTTGGTAAACTTTTTGTCTCATACTAGCACACTTGTTGTGCTTATCCTGTAAGGGCCAATACCTGTCGATTTATTTTATTTATACAACTCTTTATCTAGGATGAACTATTTCACATTATTCCATTTGTTTTAAATTTTACATAAATAGTAATTGTATACTCTCCTTGACATTCCTCTCACTTATTGACTGGTTACGTGTGTTGAGTCGCCCTTTACACTGACTGTATATGAAATTATCAAATCATATTCTGTCTGGTAGGTCGTACAGGATGCACAGTCTGAAGAAGATGAGGATAATGAAAAAGATTCAGACTACGGATATCTACTCTCAATGACATTCTTGAATCTTTCACAGGAGAAGAAAGAAGAAATGCTTAAGAACAGAGATAAGAAGCTTTTAGAACTAGAAGAGGTGCGAGCAACAACCCCAGAGATACTATGGATACGCGACTTAGACGCGTTTGTTGATGAGTTAGAGAGAGTTGAGCAAAAAGAAAAGGAAGAGGAGCAGACTGGAATTATCCGTACTGGAAAGCCTAGAGGTTGTTTATATTAATAAATTATCGTATATATACAAGTATTGTTATTTGTGTTAATTTAGGAAGGAAGGGTCCAAAAGACTCTAAGAAACAGGTTAAGACTTTGGCTAAGGAATGGGACATGACTGATGCTTTCAAGGAGATAGTTACTCCTAACATTCCAGATTTTAATCCTAATCCTAAAATTCCTAAAGAGAAGAGTGATCCCGACGTTGTAAGTAAATAATCTACAAAATATAATAAGACTGAAAATATACAATAGTTATTAACATTATGTTTCTAACAACAGAAGAGTAAGAAGAAAACCTTAAAGAAGGAAGAGTCTAATATGGATAATTCAGACCCCATCGATTTGGATGATCAACTCGACAGCAGTAATGATTTAATGGATGATAAGCCAATAGAACCTATACGCAGAAACTCTCCTGTCAAGAAGCGAGAGGTATTAATCTATATTCTTAAATTCATAATATATTGCAATTGTTGTCTGCCCAGGGTTCTATCTACTGTGGGGGGAGGGAAGCTCCCCCAAAGTTTCTCATAATGCAATATAAATCACAATTTATTACTCACAGCCACAGGATATAAATATATATATTTGGAATATTCGAGGATTAAATATTCTTTTCTTGTTAACTCCTAATACATAGTAATTGATCACCCTCCTGTTACAACATAGATAAATTAGTTTTTCTGATTCCAACAATGAATCTGAGTCTGAACTACAACCGCCAGAGAACTATGCAATAGTTTATACCCAATGCGTTCCTAAACAACTAGCAAAATCAGTTTATGAGACTTTTTATGTTTCACTAATAATAGAAACCTTCATGATTAAGAAGTAAATTTAAAGTTTGGTCTTTAAGGGTTCTGCAGTATTTTGATATCTACCTACATATTTCTCAAATATACAGATCATTTTTCTGAATTTAATAAGCACTTCCTATAGGGAGATGTACGTCCGTTCGTTCGCACGACCATGCGAAATCTACTAGTCCGATTGCTATGAAATTACTAAATACATTTCGGTATACATTTTGGGTTCTGGGACTCGCAAAATGTTCAAATTTAGTCTACCTAAAACGATCGAAAAATTTTCGGGAAATGTTCGTGATCTTCGATTCGATCACTGTGTTTCGTGTTTATATAACGATCGGCGATCAAGCCGATCATCCCCGATCGTCAAAAATAGATCACGATTGTGATCGTTCGATCAATGATCGCACGGTACTAATGCCTTATAATCTACATACCCGACTACCCTTACTAACAGTGAATACAGGGCCGGTGTCACATAGTATTCATCCCCCTATAGTGGTTTTCTCCCCGGAAAATTTGCTATGTACTGATTTTCCCCTTTGCAATTTACTACTTAGTACACAATCAGATGATTAGATAATTGCGTTTTAATAGTATAAATATGATGAACTTAAGAAGAAACGAATAGAATATAATAGCTAAAAATAATGAAAACAAAAGAAATGCTATTATCTTTTACCAATCGATATAACAATATATCATAATTGATGCCAGTAGAATTATCAACATATATCCCGAAATTGTTGATATTTTCTTTATTATGACTATATCGATTCCATCAGAGTATTTCTCCAAATATATTCCAGGTATAAATTGTAGTTTTTAACAATCCTGCTGCAGAAAAAAGTTTCATCTGTAGTTCCCCGCGTTCCATCTTTCCTCATTTTCGATTCTTCGAGATAATCTTTGGGGTTTTTCCACCTATTTCCTTCCCTTGTAATTCCATAAAATCACATACATATTTACGTAATGCAGATTGCTGGTCTTCTTCTCCAGTAATTACGAATGATAAAGCTCTAAAAGAACAATTACCATCGCCGATAATAGCTTTATTCGAGTCGGTTTCGAAAATGTTGTAAATTTGACATTTAGTACTTGACCAATAGGTGGCGACTTCTCCTTAAACTTCAATACTCCTCCAGAAGGATCGCATATCTTCCTCTGCCATTGTTCATCTGGTGGATTAAATATATAGTTTTGAACCTCCTGTTTTATTTCAAGTGGAATTACTTCTTCGTTATTGTTTCGATTAATTTGGTTTTCTTAGCTGGTAATTCTGTTACCACATCCTCCTTAATAACTGGTTTAAGTTTAGTAGCATTAAACAATCTTTTGAGACCATCTAATTTATATGTACCTATTTCCAAGACTTCTACGATAATTCTCTTCCCTATCCATACAGATTCAAGCTTTCCACCCTTACGTGTATTGCGTCGACAGTCTTTATACCATACAAGATCGCTCATTTTATACTTGGGACATTGGTGTTTAGAATCGTATTGTTGTTTTTGTGCTTGCTGAGAGTTAGTAAGGTTACATTTAGCAGTAATCCTGAACGAGTTTAGAATTCCTAGCCGCGTGATTCTGGATTCCAAGACATCTTGGTCATTTTGTTCCATATCTGTGTTAACTTTACATGATTCTAGCTCGATTGGTAGTCACATTTGTATTCCATAAACTAAAAAATACGGCGAGAATTTTGTAGATGCTTGTCGATTAGACCTGAAGGACATTAATATCCAAGAGATGAACTTATCCCAATTGTCCATATTGTCGTTCACCAGCTTCCGCAACTGGGTGATGAGAGTTTGATTAAATCTTTCCGTCAGTCCATTAGACTGCGGATGATATGCACTGCATATGTTATGCTTACTCTCAAGTTCTAGAAAGAGTAGATGGTTGAGTTCATTTACGAATTCTCTTCCCTCATCAGAGATTATATTTTTCAGGGGCACCAAATCAAGTTATTATAAGATCCAATATCACAGCAAAAGCACAAGAGGCAGTCTTGTTAGGAATTGCCTTGACCTCTGCCCATCGAGTGAGATATTCAGTAAAAAACAATAATATAAGAATTTCCTTCCACTGTTGCTGTGAGAGGACCAATTAAATCCATTCCCCATTTGGAAAAACTTCTATCTGGTATATTCACAGGATATAGTTCGGATGGGCCTCTCTTGAATTGATTTTGCTGTTGACATTCTTGACAACTATTTAACTTCGAGAGAATATCATTGTACATCCTTTTCCACCAGTACCTTTCAGATATCTTATTGAATGTAGAACAAATACCAAAGTGACAACCGCCCGCCTTAGAACAATCCAATGCTCGAAAAATTCTTCCTATGTCTATCTCCTTTGGGACTTCTCTGATACTATCAGTTCGTGACTTCGTCGGAATATGATAGAGAAGGCCATTTTTAACTTGAAACGATTGACATTTCTTTCTAAAATCTCTCTTTTTATCCTTTAATAATTTCTTGTCCAGGTTTTCAAAAGATTTTGAGTAGAATCCCCTTTCCACATAATTGTAAATATCTTCATAAGTTAAAAGTTGCATAAATCAAAGTGAAATTTGATCATCAAATGTATAATATATATATTTACGATACTTCCTAGTTGCAATTTACTTGTTTGACTTCTGTCTGAAGCTAATATGGATTCAATTGTTTTAAATTGCTTTGTTGAATTCTGGGTGATTTACTACACTTCATAATTTTCCCGGGGGGGAAATATATGTGTAGGGAAAATTACTATGTGACACCGGCACCGCCAATTAAAGCTTGTGGGTGTCTAAACAGCCATTAGCATAGAGGATAATGCAAAGGTCTTTCGTGGCAGTGGGTGTCCGGACACCCAGGACACCATTGGTTGCGCCAGCCCTGATATATATACACATTTATTAACACTATGTTTCTAACAACAGAAGAGTAAGAAGAAAACTTCAAAGAAGGGCGAATATGTTGTGGATAATTCTGACCCCTTTGATTTGGCTAATCAACTCGACAGCAGTAATGATTTAATGGATGATAAGCCAATAGAACCTATACGTAAAACATCCCCTGTCAAGAAGCGAGAGGTATAATTAAAATATAGAATGCTTAATATTAAATCTTCTGTTATGATATGACAATTTCTTCTACAGACAAAAACTAAACAAAAGAAATACTCAAAAAGAATATTGAGTCTATCTAGTGATGATTCTGATTCTAACTTTACTGTTGATACCAATGCATCAGATTTCAAGACCTTAGCTGATGTTAGTTATTAATATAATAAAATTTATTCAAAATACGAAGTATAGACCAGTCTCTGAGATTTTGTTTGTACTTTTACTGTGTATCTCTGTTAGAATAATAATTATTGCTTGATGGAATAGTAATTTTTAATGTATTTCTAACAGAGCTCACAACAGTCAGTCGAGGACGATACCAGCTCCCTTCTCGGAAAGAGATCAAAAGGTATGAAGAGAGCTGCTACACAGAAAAAGAACCCAGTTACCACCTTAGATTCTGATGATGATGAAAGTGATTACGTTATTTCTGTAGGATCCTCTACTGATGATGACTTTGTTATGCCCACTTCAAAAAGGACTAAATCATGAAGTTAATATACTTAGATCAAGCTTCTTCTTATTATTATTGTTATGTAAATTCTCTAGACATTGAATAGATAATCTACTTGTCTCACTTATGTTGCATATCTGCTCCTGAATTTCAATTAATCAATGTTGTTACTTTCACAATATTCTCTATAATCCGAAAATATCAGGAATTGTTAGTTCGCTGTCAGACCGGGATGGGGCTTGAGTGATTGCAAGTTCAGTAAAAACCAGCCTTTTGCTTCGCAATTAACTCAGCACCCTGCACCTAAATGTAGTAAATATTGGTATTCAGGAGCAGTTCCTCTTTACTCTTAGCACTTTTAGATCCAAAACCGGAACTGTTCCCTTGAAAGCATATTAAACCAATTTCTTTTATGCCAGTGACACTTTGGTGGCACACTCAAAGGCGATGCCACAACTGGCGGGCACCTGGGTGGCAGAAATCATCTCTAGTGGGACAACAACTTTTCGGGATTCAGACTACCTACTTATGCTGGCAGTGAATATGGAATAGCATGCTTTTTAAGCGATTTATTGTTCATTTTCGCCAATAAAGACGTAGCTATTTGAGTACTATGGTGCATACACCACAGTATTACTAATATTTACTAGTGTAAAGTGGGATGTAAGGACAAATGAATGACGATTGTGTTCCTGACGGAATTAGTGCCCCTACTACAAGGGGAGGGGGCACTCACACCGATTGAGAACCACTGGCATAGTGGGCCAATATTGAATTCACTGCCTTGTACATATATTTTATCGGTGTCATCTCCACAGCCAACATTTAAGAGAATCACTGTGATAAATAATGAATTGGATGTGTTGGATATTCGTCCGGTGTGTTTCTCCCTTTGCTATTCGATTGAACATTAAGTGCCACTATTTCGCAGCAACGATCTTTTGTTTGGGCTCTTTATTAATAGAAATGTACCCTAAAATTTTCATCATTTGAAAGAGACGACTTTCGAGATAGCGGATATTGACTGTAGTACAATCATTTCTTTGTTTTAGCAAAAATGCTTATATTTTTAAGAGAAAATTCTAGAAAGACTCAAGTTTTAATTGAACCATAGCATTCTATATACTAAGGCAATGACACTCTATCGAAATTTTGGACCATGGATTGACATTACCATCGGAGGCACGATAACCTAGAACATTGATAATAAGAGATATAATTATATAACTTAAATAGACAATACCTTGTGATACATTGAATTCTGCACTGATTAGTGGATCTTCGGATAGAATTACGTTATTAACATCATCAGTCAGAGAAAGAATAGTGTCTTCTTCAGTCTTTCGCTTCTTTGTGTTACAATTGAGCGATATCGTTGAGTAGGTTATGTTATCTGCCATTAACTCAGCCGGAAGTTTTACTTAGGAATTGCAACAGCTATTTATACAGAAGTAACCTTTCAAAGAAATTCCAATTACCATTGTGGTTACATGGTTGCGCATACGACAACTGGTATGATTTGTGGTTAAAAATTATCTACTCTTCAAAACCACTATGTATATACTCTACACCCCACTATTTATTATATATGGGCATGGGTACTAGTAGCGCATGCGCCAGGTACTAGCAGCGCATGCGCTAGGTACTTTTTAATACCTCCAATTTTACCACCCTAATTGTTTGGACCGCCAGCATTGATTGAAATCAATTATATAAGTCTTCAAACTATAACCTCTAAATAATAAATATTTTTGATACTACATCTTATTTATTTCAAATCTTTCTACCTGAACTCTCAAATTTCCACATTCAAACTGATGAAGGCGAAGAGAATAATGAGGTTTGTCTTACTAGTTATAAATATAATTATAATTCCTGTAAAATTCAATTTACACAGTTTCTAAGTATAGAATTTTACGCATTGCTTTACACATTCAATTTACAAATTCATTTTATACAGTTACTAATTGAAATCTTTTCTTTATTCTTATATACGTTATTGCAAGTGTGCATTTCGTTGACTGATTCTTTATCAGTGTTTTTCTTGTTTAGTAAACTATACTAAGTAATTAATGGAATCTATATAGTTGAAACCATTGAATCTTGAGCAATTAGATATGTAATTGTTTTATAATTGAAAGTGTAAACAATTCATTACCCCTTTTGGTGCAGCAAATAAATATCACAACTATTATAATTTCATGCATATTTCTTGTCTCAATGACGATTTCAAATTAATATATTTACGTATGATAGATACATCCTTAGTTTATCGGCTAGTGTAAAGAATAAATATCTAGGGAAACTCGTGTAGCTGCAATGATAACTTGACAATAGTAGAAATGGTAGAATCAATTATCTAATTATTATTTATCACTTAATCGCAATCAATAAAACTAAAGTACAGGTGGTTTAGTAGGGTTTAGCGATAAATCTGACAAGTTATTGGATCCTTTTACGTACAATTAGTTATAGAAAATGTTACTTCAAAATCCCATGAATATCTCCCGGCCGTATTCGGTTAATGAAGTAGATAAATTTACCACACCAACACGTAGTGAGCGAACCACCTCTGAACTATCAATTGACACCCAAATACAATTAGCTATCAATCAGTTAAAACCCACAATTAACCTGTTGAATTTGAGGCACATGCTCTAGATTTAACTGATAGTGATTTCTCCTGTAATGAATCTATGAATATTTTATTGCATTTTATTGAAGGACAACTGACAAATGCGGTTCTTTCAAAAACTAATCGACGGTATAACATATTAACTCAAGTGTTTTTACTTAAAATTCACGGATTAGCACCAGGTGGTGAGAGGATGATTGAGGAGATGGACGATAGGATAAGAGAGCTGCAGGTTACAGTGAGGGAGACAGAGGTGCTGTTCCAGTACGATGCACAACAGATAGTGGAGAGTATCTGTGTTAGGCCAGCTGATAGAGAGGGATATCATCCAGACACCAAACTACTCAGCTCTCCAACAACCTAGCATATCTGTCGGGAAGTATGGAACAGATGATGGAGAAATTACAAGTGCTGGTGGAGTAGTATTCGATGAGAAAACACAACTCATCTACCTAGTACGTGGTGGTATTCTAAGTAGTATAATTGTATTCTCTGTTACAGGAGAATACATTGAAACAGTGTATAAGGGAATGTTTAAGTTTCCAGGAGGCATAGCTATGAGTGGCGAGAATGTATACGTCAGTAATATCTTCTCTCATTCCATATATCATTTTAAGTTACCAAACTTCAAATTGGTAACTATAGGAGGTAAGAAGGGAAATAGTGTGGGAGAGTTTAATTCTCCATGTGGCCTCGCTGTATCTACTGACGGATCTGTGTTCGTAGCAGATAAAAATAACCACAGGATAGCAGTGATGAAAGTTTACCTAAAACACCAACATTACATCACACATCACACCATGACAGAGCCACAAGATGTTAAACTACTTGATGGTTCATTGTATGTCTTGAGTAGTACTGACAACCCGTGTCTACACGTGTTCTCTCCAGCTGGTGAGAAGCTACGCTCTTTTATCACATGTAGTGAGCAGGGTAATGCACAAGTTGAAGGACCAAACACATTCTGTTTCGATAAGAAACAGAATATTCTGATCGGAGACGTAATAGATAGAAATATCAAAGTATTCTCTCTAGATGGAGATCTACTTCACACACTGGGAGATACACAAGATGATGACAAGAGAATTGTCCCTAACGGAATAGTAGTAACCAACAGTAACAAGATTATTTGTAGTTCTATAGGTACTAATTTTGGGTTACACATTTTTAGTCAATAAACTCCTGAAATATTATTAATTTTGAATTACTGATTTTCTAGAAATAATAAGATCTAGACAGTACAATTCATTATCTTAATCAGACCATATGGTTACCCCATATATATATTCACTAGCAATATATTTATAATGTTGACAACAAGAAAACAATTCTCATTCCCTCAATTCCGAATTCCATGGGTGGAACCAGATCGCATCGAGAGGATGGAGAGATCCCGGGGTAACCATTTAGCTATAACACCCAGAATATTCTCATTTCAATCGGCTACCCCTGTAGTTATAGTCACATAGATCAAGGGGTGTTTGGAGGTTGTACTGTGAATCATGAAGTCATGATAGATGATTCTGATATTAGCAAAGATATAATTTTCAGAAAAAATATAATAAATACTGCTCTATTCGCAAAAACCCTAACACAACCATTTGCAGCGCCCAACATCGATTATGAATGGCGATTAGAGAAACCGATAAAATATCCAGACGCAATCGAGCAACATCAGTTTATTACGAAAAGGTATACGCGAAATATTGGGTTATTTGATGTACGTGATGACGCAATACAGGGTTGCCAACTCGCCCGCTTTTTAGCCTATTTCACCACCCACCTCCGTCCTCCCGCCAAAATTTTGAAACTCCCGATTTTTTGGATTTTTTTCTATATTTAGATTCTATGACATTTTAGTAGAAAATACCATATTTTTAATTAGTTATTCGAGATTCGAGAACCAAATTATCCAGACTTTGGACTTACACACTTCAGTACTTATATTATTCTCAAATTTATATTATTCTCAAAGCCCCCTGTAATGATATTTTATCCTAAGTTGACTAATTCATGAATAATGAATAATTCTTTTTGAATAATTCATTTTATATTAATTACCTTCTTGCCCCAATTTTAATGCATAAATAGGATTTGTATTAAGTCGAGTTGATAAATATGAATTCTCTATATTACGAACAGTTTCTCTAGTCCCCATGTGGTTCAGAATTCGCGACACTGAGATATATTATTCAATATCATTATGAATTATATAAACCCATTAATTAATCAACTCCTCAAAAAGAATAATGTATAAATTGCGAAAGAGTTATTCATAAATAATTCATTATTCTTGACGATATTTGAATGAATTAGTCAACTTAGATTTTATCATTATATTAATGGAAAATTTACGAAATTAGCTTAAATAGCACATATTTTAAGTCTCCCGCTTTTAGGACAAACTCCCGCCAAAATGGCGAAGACCTCCCGCTTTTTTGTTTTGAGAGGTTGGCATCCCTGGATTAGTCATATTTTACTTTTATACTGTACCACTATACTATACTATAATATAGTGGCACAGTTCTAAATGGTTGACTTTCTTAGCAAGTCGGTAAATACATATACGTATAGATATGTGTTCGCTCTCCTGTTCACACCTATGGAGATTGAGACTCGAAATTTGACATGTATCATAGTGACATCTAGTTGTGCACCTGACATTTGAACATTTCTGCCATGTATATTTTCACGCCCCTAAGCAATTAATCATATTTCCATACATATCTATGTAAAATTCAAAAGAATGCTAGAGATTAGATTTCAACATGGTATCATGGGGCCAACAGAGACATATATGAGTAATCAGCAGGGCCGGTCCTTCCACTAGGCGAACTAGGCAGTCGCCTAGGGCAGCACAATTTAGTGGACGGCATATTTGTAATCTGAGTTAACAATTGAAGTACACACAACCATCACTTGATTCTGTAAATTGAAAATGCTCATCCTCTGATTATCCCTCACCCATAATCCAAAACACACATCAATTAGACTTATTTTTCACCCAATTTCATATTATAATCCGTAAACTTAAATGAGCCAATTCTCTAAATATTCTTTCCTCGTAAATTCCGAGTACTCAATGTTTTGTTTGTTTTAAGAATTTATCAGGGCCGTAACTTCCTCAGCACAGTGGCACGAAATGGTCAGAATGTGGAAATAGGCATTTTGATGGCACATAGGTCCTCAAAATGTATTATTGTCATATAGGTTTTCGAGCCCAACGAATCGAATGGGATACTCATTTTTCTCTATCCCTTCAGGTGACAAAGTTATGACGTCATTGTCACCTATCTGAGGTGTGAAAATTCCCCAATTTTCTATTAATCGATTGAGAGGTTTACTTTTAATCATCATTATAATCTTCATGATCACGAATAAGGGTGTTCACTAAAATATCTTGGCTACTTCTAAGTCCTTGGCTAGATGGAGGCCTTGGAATAGAAAACTTGCGATTCATTAACAGCATGGGATCACTGTGAGAAATCAATCGAACAAATACATCCTTTAAATTTTCTTCAAATGAAAACTTGCGAGCAAGACGATCTCTGTATCTCCGAATATATTTGTTAGAAGCCTCTAGTCCTTCTTCAGATAAGTTCTCTAGCCCATGTCCATCATTAAACGTTGAGATGATTTCCGATGCATGTGCCAACAGTTTGTGTAACGTCGGGGAAACATTAGCCCAAGGAAATGCACAGAGAATTGACTGGTAGATATTACTGCAAACAAGCGCTAGTTCTTCTGTATCCACTCTTCTGCTGCTATTATAGACGCGTAGGATTGCTCCTAGGCATGTGTGAATTTCAATTATGTGGGACTTGAACTCAGACGGGATCACTGTCAAAACCCAGTAGAGGAAATCTTGATCGTTGTCATCCTTTCTTATCAAGCATCGTCTTACCACATTACCAGTAGTCGTTGCCACCTTGTGTTGAAGGGATGTCAATAATAATATTGAGATTGTCTTTAATTAAACTTGTAACGAAAGTTTTAGCATCTGAGACTCTCTTAGAAGTTGGTGACCACTTAAATACTCCTGCGTGCAAATGGCTAATTAGATGTAAAAACCAGCCAAAACATCGGAGATATGCATGCAAAGGCGAACTGGGTATGATTTCTAAGTCAGATATTGGTCTGTGTGTAACGTTGAATCTGTTGTCAGAAGATAATGATAGAAACTCCTCTTCGTTAACTTCATCAAATAATACTTTCAGGTCTGTGATGGATCGATTAATTGGAAAACCGTCTTTTACGATATCCGGATCATGGATTTGTTTGAATGTCGCTGTGCAGAACTGGCAACATGCACCCCAGCTCCACTAATAATCTTAGCCATTTTGCCATCCAATTGTGAACGTTGAATTTCAACTTCACAAAATCCGCTTGTTAGTTCTAAACCCTTTTCCGTTATCTCTGTGGACTCCTTATTGATTAGTGTATCCATAAGATATCGAATATTGTCTTCGTTCTCCTGTAGAGCTAGTATCGCAACGGGTCTAATTGAGAAAGGAGAATTTGGTAGAGGGTTTTTCCAAATCAGTTTGTTATCGGTGTCGGATATGGAAATCACCTTAAACCCGAATAAAATAAAACTTTTTGTTGAAATATTGGGGTGAGTCGCTTGCTGATAAACCCGGTGAGAGCCAGAACCGTCAAGTCCATCTGAAATTCGTATCCTTTTAGGATTGCTGGCGCTGGGAATTTCATTGGCAGAAGCAGTCAATATTCTGTTTACTGTACGAGTCAGAAGCTTTTTGTAAGATACAGCAATGCCTACCCGATGTTCTCGATCAACTGAAAAGATGTCATTAGTCAAGCAAATTTGAGATCGATAGGTAGCTAATCGATTGTAACCTGGAAGCTGGACATCTGAAAGCAAGAAACGTCTTAAATCGATGTATTTCTTCTTTCCAATTTCTAAAGAATCCATCAAGAACGCAGCTTTATCGCAGGTTAGTTTATTGCAGACTGGACCGAAGCTTCCCTTAGCAATAATTTCTTTACAGAACTTGGTAGTAGTAAAGTCGTATTCAGTCTGTGAACATAGCATCATCAGGTAACAGGATAGTTCTTTACTGGAAACATTCTCTTGTACAGCAACCTTTTCAAGATGTGTTAGTAAGGAGGACAATCGGCTGCGAAGACCTTTAGTTGATAATTCCCTCAGAGGCTTACGGGTGGGCTTACTAAAATCTTCTTCGAAAACAGAGGTTGATTGGCTAGAAGAAACACTCCCTATCACCATGACTTCATCTGAGCATTGATAACCTGTACTCAATCTCGGGTGTTTAAGTGGTGTATGAAAAGGTATCGCATTCCAAGTAGTTATATCGGCTCGTTTCAGGTATTCTCTCCTATCTTCTCTGAGGGTCGAAAATTTTCTCCGAACTGTATCATGCTCTGTTTCTTCCAAATTATTGAGGACAATAAACGAGGACGCGAGAGAAGTGATTGTTTTATTCTTTTGTGCAGTTAAGAACGTGTATGCATCTTCGTTATTCATAATGAAAAATGTGCTAATAAACAACCACAACAATTATTTATGATTTATATGGGCCAAAAATTAGATAATTGTGAATGGATTATATTTAAAATCGCAAAAAAAAATATCGTTGACACTTCCTGACACCATAATTTAAAGTGTATTTTGTAGAGGACGAAAAGAGCTATTAGGAAAGTGCAATGGAAAGTTCCGCAAGTGAAGGCAAAAAAAGTACTAGAGTTTTAATGAAACGTGTTTCTATTTATTGTACTTGTACGAACAAGCTTGTTTAAAATGAGAATAGTAAATTCCATCTGTTCATTGGAGCCAAGATTAACGTGATTTATTATTCAGCAACATAAGAGCTTTCGATTGGTATACTATAAATAGCAGTTATTTGACGTGGAGAATCCATATTATTCAAAATTACATCATGACCGAAATTGAAACCGTAAATCAATCTTTCGAATTTCAATTATGCTCTCATTGGAATAGACGTAGGAGCTAAATGGAAAGTCTATTGTAGAGATGTCAAATGTTTTCCGAGGTTTGTGGGGGTGCTGAATTCAAATATCAACACTATAAAGCAATTTGAGGTTATATTTTTTTCACCTATTTCCACATGCCGTGCCACTGTGCTCAGTTTATCAGTTACCAATCAGGACTTCATCTAGAGTTAGGCATCCCACATCCTAAGTATGCATAGTTGAAATTTCGTCCAACCTAATGTATTATGAACATGGAGATAGCATCTGATATGGCCATTTTCCCGCCCCCTCATAAATATATCCCGAATATCACTCACCCCTGGGTGCGCGGCCTGCCCAAATAAGGGCTGGTTCCAACCTGACCTCTTTTGTTGTTAATTTTACAAATACTTTTATCGCTCTACATATCCTGTTAACACTCCCAGTTTCTGTTGCAGGTGGTGAGAGAAATTTTTCGAACCTGAAACTGATAAAAACATATATTCGTTCTTCAATGAGACAGGAAAGACTTGTGGGCTTGTCAACAATATCTGTTGAAAATGAAATAGCGCAAAAGCTAGATCTTAAGAAACTAGTGACTGAATTTGCTAAAACTAATGCTAGAAAATTAAATTTTGATACTTAAGTTACTGTTATAACTTACTACCTACACTTCATTTAGTTTTTTTCAAATTAGTATTTTTAGGACATGTATTCGAAAATTTGGAGGGCAGCACGGCTTCCAATTTGCCTAGGGCGGCGGATTTAGAACCCAACTCAAGGACCGGGCCTGTAATCAAGTACGCTGAATCCGAATTTCGCATTTGTAAATTTATTATTGTTTTATGAATATAAAGTGAACAAATAATTGAAATATCAAAATATACGTAGATACTTGTTCTTCACAGCTATATATGGGTATTTGAGTACGCTGATTCTGAATTTAACATTTTCAAGTTTCTCATATATAAATAGGGTAATATTAAAAATGCTCAAATTTTTGATACATTTGTATAATACTCAGGACCAGGGTTTCTTCCAGTTTAGATACAATTGAACGAGTTTCTATAATTCTGAATGTTTGTCCCATGGTCTTAACTGAATTTCCTACTTATATGACAATTTTCTCAAGTAACTGTCTTATTCTCTCTAGTGCTGTAATACTAAAACCTATGTTCTGTAAATTCCATCAATCTATGAATGGTTTGTGTCCTCAAAAGATCTTCAGAGACTAATATTTTTATAAATACTTCCTCTCATAGCAAGCTCGCGTAATAGCAAGGGAAATTCGTATAATCTCTAAATACTTATTGGGCTTTTTAATACAAGCTAAAGTTGAGTAGATTTGTTAGTTTCTTGATTACATTTTCAGCTCCTTGTAACTACATCATCACGATTCTGCACAATAATCTAAGGTCTAACAATTTTCACCAGTAGTCCCACTATGTCATTTCTACCACATTTTGTTAAGCACGGTCCGTTAATGTACGTGTACAGTGTACTGCACTTTTCTTGCACTTCCAAAATCCCAAACATGTCTCTAGTTATAAAATTCTATTTGAATAATATAACAACTACACATTATGGGCATTTGTTGAAATATAGATGGGTCCACTGTGAATAATCTAAATTCTAACACCTGGGAATTTGTACATTAGCCTGGCCTAATGAGCTCCTCTCGGATTTTAAGCGTAAAAGGAGTATAAAGGAGAGAATGTTATTGCAGGATCTTTGGCCAGCTAGAGTTATTAAACGGGACAGCAACATAATTTTCACGTAGTCAACAATTGCAGTAACACCATTAAGAATGTACTGGCAGACGGATAGACATGGCACTTCACAAATTATTTGGTCAAATGATTATGTATTTATTCCTACCCTCATGGGAGGATTCTTATATCAAAGTTTAGGAAAATCGATGGCAGATTTAACCTGAATGCAGAGGCACAGTATACAGACGATGAAGATAGAAGTTTCATCGTTAAAGAGGTTGATGGATTCCTACAGATTGTGAGGAGCAAGTATTGTAATATTTGGGACGATGAGAAAGGCCTCAGAATATAACAGTCATCAACCATGACTAGTAACTCCATATTATTTCAAATTCCTTCAAAATTCAACTGTTCCTATGGAAATCTTTACAATTCGACAAATGGCAACATTGAATGTTCTTAGTTTGAATTTCCATTCGAAGGAATGACAGGGTCAATAAGTAACTGAAACAGAGCATTCCGTTCGACTCAACTAGATACCTGTTCAGTTCGTTTGGTCTATTTAATTTGATATTGTAGTTATCAAGCGTTCGTTCTGCTCCTCTCACGGAATTGTGGTTCAATTGGCTTGTTTAGTTCCGTTTAGTTGCGGTTCTGCAATAATCTGGGCCATAAATTGAGAACACATAAATTTCAGAATATGTACAAGAGAATACAGTAGCATCACATTACGTATATCATTAATTATATAACTTGATGGTATTTTGATTTTATATTATTTCCGGTACTATTATTCTATTTTACTCTACTAAAGATATCTCTAAATATTTATTGTCTTTACTCAACCTAAAGGTAAGTAGTTTCGTAATATTAATTGTTGCTGTTCAATTTCCAGCTCCTTGTAGTCACACTAATCCTATGAAATAATCTGTCATATCATAATGTCACTTTTGTTATATTTTGTGTATCCCTCACATATTCTTGTATACATTTTAAGTTTTAGTGGATCCCAAGTTGCCAATCGCTGATGTAATGAATCGAATAATCTGCCCCAAATCTATATTATTAAATCTCAACGATTGTTTGTTTGTCCGTTGTCAAGGAAAGGATTTACGTTATGCAATTTGGAAATTGTCACATAACTATGTATTTATCGTGTTTATCAAGGAAGTATATAGAATTCAATAAAACTTCACTAAATATATCGAACATGCTGAATCCGATTTTCACACTTTTGGATTAATGATATGGACATGTATTGTTGTTTTTATGAATATAAAGTAAACAAATTAGCCAAATCTAAAATTCTACGTACAGCCTTGCTCTAAACGCCTCCCAGGTGTAACTAAGTAGGCTGAATCCGATTTTCAAGTTTTTCATCTGTAAATTTATGGTTGGTTTTATGAATATACAGTAAACAACCTATATTGTTACTACAATTAATCAACAATCTGTTTAGGAAACTTTAAGTAGTTTTTCTTGAGAAATGTATTCATCACGCTAATTTTTGTTTTAGATGACAGTAGAAACTGTATTTAGTATTCTAGGCTACTGAAGACAGTCCCGCTAATACTTTCAATTCTACAGTGAATACCAGTATGCGTATTTATGCTTAATTAATTACTATATATGCAATACACTTATCAAACTTATTATAATACGAATTTCTGTATTGATATTTGGAAAAGATATGTATGAACAAGAACCAGGATTGTCCTGCCGTAAACCAGCTATGTCTGAAGCTGAGGGTAGGCGTTTACTTCGCCAATACGAATCTCAGGAAGAAAGATTAGAGCGTCTTTGACAACAAAGGGACAGACAAGCTATTTTGAGAGATTCTCAATCTGATTCCGAGACCTTTCAGCGATTAGAGTATCAGCGAGCTCTTCAAGCGAATCTCAGAAGCAAAGAGTCTGTGCACGAGCACAATGTTCGTCTGAAGTCTGGGTTGAGTTATATGCTAAAAGTATGTCATTAACTTCTAAGAGATTTCTGAACTTAGCTCGATCGCAATTTACATGTGAGGTTAGTGATACCATCTTATCTCAACATTCACTCGGTTACATGTCCTTTTGCTGTAATTTATGCGATGCAACGTTTTAGGAAAGTGAAAAACTATTTGCTAGCACTGAGGTATGTATTAAGTTCTCCTTTTGTTGTGGGGAGGGGAAGGTTGTCTTACCCCATTCAGATACACCGCTTGAGCTGCTGACTCACATACTCACAGCTACTGGTAAAATAGCTAGCGAATTCAGGAGTAATATAGTGCCTATAATACAAGTCTTGTGTTTTGTTATCTCAGAGCTAACGTTGATAACGAACTGGCCAACGCTAAGCTTGGTGTCTATACGTTCTGTATACATGGGGTAGTACACCATTCAATTGGTAGATTAATCCCCGAAGTCGGAGAGCCGCCTAAATTCGCTCTAATATTTATCCACGCTGGACTCCAGAAGTTGAGTTAGAAAACCCTCAGAGAAACATGGGCGTAACCTGTCTCTCTGAATTGAAGGGATTACAACGGATGTTACACGAGGTCAACCCATATTTTTCTTACTTCAGACATGCTATAGATCATATGCGTAGCATGAATGCAATGGATATAAAGTTCACTATCCTAGAAGGTGGTATTGGAGATCCACGAAATGCACTGCCCCTTCTCCTCCTGAGATTGCCATATTGCTTCCTGGAGATGGTTATTCACAAACAGTGGTCAACAGAGAAATTGTTCTGTATGCAAGACATGGTGGAATCAAAAACATAACGGAATTACACCATTCTTATGATTCACTTCATTATGTATTGCTATTCCCCTTAAGCAGTGATGGATGACATATTCATATCCCTAATAGCAAAGGTAGAGGTACTGTCACAGCATCAGACTTCAATTGCTATCAACTGATGGTCAGAAGTGGATTAAATCACTTACACCTCTCTGGCAGGCTGTTTCAAGAATACATCGTAGACATGTATGCGAAAATTGAGCAACGGAGACTTAACTATATAAATTTACATCAGCAACAGATCCGAGTAGATCAATACAGTGGATTAGCTGATGCTCTTGCTAGAGGAGATGCTAACGCTGAAGAGTTTGGACAAAAGATAATTCTTCCCTTGAGTTACATTGGCTCTCCGATGCACGTGTTCCAACTTAATCAGGACGCAATGAAAATTGTACGGAGGTATGGAAAACTTGATTTATTTGTCATGTTTACCTGTAATCCCCTTTGGTCTGAAATAACTAATAGTCTTTTGATTGGTCAAAAAGCTACCGATCGACCTAATTAAATTGTGCTAGTGTTTCGATTAAAATTACAGGAACTGCTTAGCGATATCCTTAAAAACACATATCCTTGGTAGACTCGTTGCACAAGTCTCTACTATTGAATTTCAGAAGCGTGGGTTACCTCATGCTCACATTTGAATTATGTTAGCTGGTGATTGCAAACCACGTGAGCCCTCTGATTATCATAAGATTGTTTGCGCTGAATTACCTGATCCTGAGGTCCAGCCAAGATTGTAAGGCATTATATAGCGTTTTATAATCCATGGGCCGTGTGGAATAGCAAAAAGGAACTGCTCCTTACATGTGTAAAGGTTCATCTGCTAATTATATCCATTATTCTCCGCCTTTGCAACAACTACCAAGGATAGTTATCCATTGTATCGACTTGAGATAATTCACGTACTGTAGAGCTAGGTGGTATTAATCTAGATAATAGATGGGTTGTACTTTACAATCCGTACCTGTTATTCAAGTTAAATACACATATCAACGTTGAAATCTGTACCACAGTATTGTCAATTAAGTACCTCTATAAGCACGTCTATAAAGGTCACGATAGAGCCAGCATTAAGATCCGTTCCGGTAAAACTAGTGATAAATCCGGAGAGAATAATGAAATATATAACTATAAGGAAGCTAGATATGTTTCTGTATTTGAAGCCTGCTATAGAAGATTCTCATTTGAACTCCATGCTAATTTGCCACACGTTGTTAGGATAGCTCTTCATCTGGAGAATAGGCAGAGTGTTGAGTTCAAGGCAACTGCTGATATCAATGCTGTGGTAGTAAACTTGGGACATTCTACATTAATGTGGTGGTTCTTGGCAAACCAAAAGTTTCCATCTGCCAGAGAATATTTCTTTGTAAATTTTTTCAAACACTTTGTGTGGGATATAACTAAGTGAGAATAGAAGGAGTGGGTGAAAGGGTTTGGTACAACATTTGGCCGAGTGCATCCACTTCATCCAAGTGAGCGAAAGAGGTTCTATATGAGAATGTTATTGAACCATGTTAATGGTTGTACTAGCTTTCAGGATACGCGTACTCTTCCTGACGGCACCATTTGTAATACAATTAAGGATGCAGCCTTAGCGAGGATTGTTAGAGGATGACAATGAATACGATCTGTGTTTAGCTGAAACTGCTAATTATAATACGCCTCCTCAGACAAGGCATTTTCAGAAACCGGTTTCGACAATTGGAAAAAAGCTTTGGAAAAAGATCGTGGATTTCATTCACATGAACAAAGTAAAACTCACTCTGATTTTGAAAGATAGTATTTAACTTCATGTGCTCTAAGCCGAATGATACACTAATATCAAATGAAGTTGCTCAACAACAAACAAATCGATCACACGCTATAATTCGAAACAGAAAATGATCGGAGAGTTATTCAGTATTGTGAAGCTTTTAGGGAAGCTTTCGTTACCTTTTCGTGGTCACGATGAAAGTATTATCTCAAATAATAGAGGTGTATATATTGAATTTGTACACTTTTTGGCAAACATTGGAGATGATGTCTTGAATGAGTACTTAACAAACTCAAGTAAGAATCAAATGTACCTTAGTCCACAAATTCAGAATGAAATTATTTCGATTATTGGGAATGAAATCAGAAGTAAAATTATTGGTTACATTAAAGAGGCAGGTATTATTGCAGTGTTGATGGATGAAACAACTGAGGTATCCCATAAAGAACAGCTTGCTGTCATTGTCAGATATGTGAACCCTTTAAATGGCAAAATTTCAGAGAGTTTTGCTGCTTTATTAGAACATCCTATTACTACTGGAGAAGAAATTACAAATATTCTAATTAAAAAACTAAATAGTCTTGGATTACAAGTTGAAGACATAGTTGGCCAAAGTTATGACGGAGGAAGCAACATGTCCGGGATTCACAAAGGTGTACAAGCAAGAATTCGCGAGTTAAATCCACTAGCACTATTCACTCATTGTTATTCCCATAGTCTGATTCGAATGTTAGTGAATTCTGTTTGTAATCATAGAAACATTGAAGCAAGTAAATTCTTTGGAATACTGGAATTAGCATACACATTTATTGAAGGTAGTGCGCAGCGACATAGTTATTTTATTGAGAGACAGAGAGAGATACAATCTGATCAACGTCCTTTACACTTAGTTGGCCTATCCGACACAAGGTGGAATTGCAGGGCGTCTTCTTGTCAACGATTACTAAATGAAGTTGTATTCAAATCAGTTTTGGATACAATTGAACATATTTGTGCTACTACTACAGATGGTAATTCTAGAGGTACAGCTACTGGCCTTTTAGCGAGTATATCTACTTTCAACATTGTAATTTCTCTTGTGACAGTTACTCCTATCCTTTTAGCTATCAATATAATAAGTGAAACATTGTAGAGTTGTCAAATAGACCTATTAAGGGCAAACAAACAGATCCATGTTTTAAAAATTGAACTACAGAGATTATGTACTGAAAACGTCTGGTTAGATGCGTTTAGTAAAGCACAGAATTTCGCGATGAAGTTAGGCCTCAATACTGAATTTAGCACTCAACGCTCAAGAAGAGTTTCTTGCAGAGTTGATAATAATCCTTATACAGGAATAATATTTTCACCAAAGATAATTTGTGAGTTAAACTTTTAGAAGCATTGGTCGATAGTATGATTTCTGAGATTAATTCTCGCTTCCCCAATCAATTAATTAATTTTGCATTTTGGATCCAAGGAATTTTGAAGCAATTGACGCAGAGGAAAATCTTCTAAAACTTGTTCATCAATACGAAAATATATCTCCAGACCGTTTTATAGCTGAATGGAACCTAGCAAGGTATTTTATAAAACAAGACACTCCTTTACTTGATGTTTATAACGAATTACCTCATTCATACACAGAACTCTGCTACATGTATCGAATATTATACACACTCCCAGTGACTACAGCCCATGCAGAAAGAAGTTTTTCTAAATTGTTGTTGATTAAAACTAAGTTACGGTCTACAATGTGGAAGATCGTCTAGAATCATTGATGTTTTGCTCAATAGAGAAAGAAATTCTGCTTTCTCTAGATAATGAAGACCTCATTTCTAAGTTTGTATCCATGGCAGATAGGAGATCACAATTATCTTAGTATGTGCTGTGTTGATTAGATTTCTATAGACATCATTCATAGTATATTCATTAAAAATAAATTGATACACGTAATATAATATATTGGTAATTAGGTTATTTGTTATGTTTAGTGTAATAAATAATTTTAATTGCCCCCCCCTTCCAACTATTCCTGGCAACGCCACTGCAAACAAACAAACAACCACAAATATACACATATTTTCTATGGAAATTGAGATAAATACTTGTCACAGAGGGGGAGAGGGATCTAGGATTTACTTAAATATTCCTTTCTTATACTATACTTTATATTTCTAGGTTGAAGAACCGATTTTTGTGAAAAGATACTGTCAGTTTTGAGAACATAGAACCCTTCTGAGTTCAGTATATATGTAAAACGAGTCTGGCCCGGGCGAGTTGCGAGGGCATGAAGATACTTTATGTGGTTAGATATCATGCGTACTGGAGAGAATTTTTTAAACATAAATGGTACTTGTAAGAAACAGGTGGGAGAGATGTAGTCATGCGTCTTTTGGGAGTAACATCACCGTGAGAAAGCATAATGTGGCGATCCAAAACATCTTTGCTCTTAAAATTACAATTATGAACTTGAATTATTTGTATTTATTTGTTTCGTTACCTTATAAGTCTTTCTACAGTGAGGACATCCTTGATTACGCTCATCATTATGTTTATATAACACTTCGATGTCATCTTCCCTGAAATGGTCCATGCATACCTAAATTTACAAATGGAATTATAAATACGGAAGGGATATATATTAATGATTCCAATAGAATACCTTCATATATTTGTGGTCGAGGAATGGCTCGGAACCATAGTTCGCGTAATCGCACGTCATTGGGGAAATTGAAAATTGAGGTAGATTTATCTTCGTCTAAATAGTTAGATCTGCAGCCTGGGACAAGAGAGGACATCTGAATAGTCAAAATAAGGTGTAGTTGAAAGTAGTAAGTGGATGATGAAAGTGTTAATGAAAATAGAACGTTATGAGGTATTCGTAAACATTTTGTAAATATAAATTATGGGTGTATAACAAACATAATAAATTCCAAGCTGCTACTTGATAGATTTGATGCTAGGAGCTAGTATCTCTAAAATTATACAGAATTTGATCATTTACATCGTACTATACTTATCATCGCAAGACATAATGATTGATAAACTTCTTTCACTATCATTATGGCGCCTATTTCTTAAATATTAACGGAAAATCAATTCATACTTTTTCTAAAAGTGGTTTTAGAGAGGTTTAAAATGACATACTTTTCCTAATATAGTTCTTAGTTTGTCTCTTCTCAATTCCATCAAGTGATGGGGCTCTAACCCCATTTATCCCTATCTTTAGCGCCGCCACTGCGCATAAATCTTATAAATCATACTACTAGAAATTAGGTCAATAATGAAAATAGTGTCCTCGATATTTCTATTTTACTTCCCTTATATAGCTTAAGTGCTGGAATATTTTCAATGAAATCTGCACTCCAATCTGTAAAATCTTCAGGAAACTTTATTCGAATTGTCCTAGCGTTGCTAACCATTCAAACTGGATTCGGTTTGTATCCAGTAATTGCCAAGAAACTCGGGGTGGGCAGTGAATTTAACCCTTTAATATTCTGTATGGTAAGAGATGCGTCGAGCTTCCCAGTGTTGGTACTACTCGCGTTGATCTCTGATGGTTGGTTAGGTTTCCCCAAATGGAAGGATTGCTTAGTCTTTGTTGGACTTGGTATATGTGGTATCTTTCTCAGTCAATTTTTTTTCTTACTTGGTGTTAGCTTCGCTGGTGCAAATATTGCATCAATTTTTCAACAACTGATTCCCATTTGGACTACTATTTTAACTATAATCACTTGTACAGAGGATGTTCCTAGTTTCAGGAGACCTTCTACTTGGTTTATAATTACTGGGATCTTATTTGCAATCTCAGGGGCAATAGAAATTACTCTGTTCACCTCTACTTCGCAAAGTACTACTAACTCTCAATACCCGTGGCTTGGGTATATTTTTCTTACTCTAAATAGTGGGGGTACTAGTGTTTATATCGTTTGTCAGAAAATATTTATATTTGACAAACCAAAGAATTATTGGCGTAATCATCCTATTTGGGTTACCACATGGAGTTATTTGACTGGTTCAATATTTATTAGTTTATCCAGTCTCTACTATGTTACTACTCCCTCAGCATTCTTTATTTCTCAAGAAGAATGGCTTGCTATTATCTATGCTATCATTATCACTTCTAATCTGTGTTTTATTCTCATATCTTGGGCTAACTCGAAAACCAGCGCCACTATTGTCACAGCGTTCTGGCCTTTCCAAGTCATTCCCTGTTTCTTTGGGTCTTATATGCTTAATGGGGAAGAATTGAACTATTTCCAGTACATAGGATGTGTATTTGTAATAATTGGATTATTTGCTGTTGTATTTGGGAAATTCTTAGAAGAGAGGAGGAAAAATACAGAAACTTAGTCCAATTAGAGCTCTGATAGATTTTTATAATTTTTGTATATCATGATCTTATTTTAAAATATTTCTTAGGTAAAATTCTATTTTATATATTCGCACATCTATACTATTAAAACGCAATTAATCTGTATATATATATATATATTTATGATGTTGTCCAGGATTAATTGGAGAAACTGGTGGACCCCATTATTAACCACTGCTCAGCCAATATACATGATAGAAGTTTGAAGTTTGAATCACAGGTATACCTGAATGTGACAAATGTCCTGATGTCATGATTCTGGCCAAATGCAAACTCATCATGGAGTTATTACGTCATCGAGACTACAAAAATAATCAAAATTCTCCCATTTTTTGAGAATTTCATAATATTCGAGACACTAAGTGCCCAGATTACTAACCTAAAGCCACGTAGGAGCTCCAGTATTACCACAGAAGGCTATTAAATGGAATTTGGATGGACCATGGATAATAAAAAGTTAAAAATTTCCACAAAATATTATATTTGTCAACGAAAAATGTAGTTGCCTAAAGTACGTGACGTTGTAGTAACCCAAAATCGTCTCCCAAAGTGTATAACTATATGTTTTATGAATAAGACGCCGTACCTGTTTACCCTCGAAATACTACTCAAGAGTGTTTTGCTTGCTCCCGATGTGATCGCCCTTTGGGACCTAAACCACTAGCATTTATGGGACCCTTGAGGCCCGTATATCGCTTGTATATTGTAAACCAATCCAGTGAAATAAGACCCTTTACTAATTCCTCACACTATAAAATTCCATAAATTGCTTGTTGGCCCAAATGTTTTACTGTATTAGTTATCAGGCCATCCTCACACGCTTAAACCGCCAGAATATTTCACGTACTAGCTCTAAGATTCTGGGAAAGTAGGGATAGCACAGAATACATGAAGCATATAGTTATACATTCGGGGTTAAGTATTTAGGAGGCTACCATAACGTCACGTCCTGTATTTTAGGCATCTGCATTTCTATGTATTTACAGATTTATACGAATCTAACATTTCTCACTTTGTTAGATAAACTCATTACGAGAAATGGAACAGAAGAATATCTTTCCAGCCCTGTGTGTAACGAAATAATAATAATCTCTCGTCCACTCCTATTCTTACCCGACTCTCTTATAGTCCGCCAGAGGAATTCCAATCCCATCACGCCCCATCTCCAATTCCAGGACCTTCCCAAAAGCTGCCTTCAATGAAAACTAGCAAAAGGTATAAGCCACCAAAGGCGAAAATCTTCCATGCTAAGAAAAGGTCAAAGAGCAGGACTATTGCTTCTAAAACATACTATAGACGTGTATCTCCAGTTGATATTATTGATCCTGAGGTAATTGAGTGCGAAGAAGTATCTCTTCCTAAAAGAAGGAAACTTGAAGACAAATTGGTAAAGAAGAAAAAGAAGTAGAAAGTAGAGAATGAATACAAATCTTTACGAGTTGAAGGTGGATCTATGGTATATGGTAGAGGTTAAGGTAAGCTTGACAGAAACTTGGTCGTAGCCTCGTTGGGAAATTTGAAAAGAAAAGCTAATATAATGATATTTATACGATTTCTTGCTACAGGTAACCTGTCAATATATTCCTGCTCATAAGCAATGGTGACCAAAGGGTCCAAAACCTGGGTATTTTGTGGACATACATTGATAGAACAAGTAAAAAATTTGTAATGGCTAGGTGATTACAAAATAAAACAGGGTAAGTGTACAATACCCACCCTACCAACAGGCGCGTCGGAAGTGGGGGGATGAGGGTACTTATCCCCCCATGATTTATACAGAGGGGGATAATCCCCCCTCTAATTGTGAGTGGGTATTAAATTATTTTCGAATTTATTAGAGCATTCTGCCAATTTAGGAGAGATATAATTTACAATAGTTTACACCCCGGATCGGCATTCTCGATACTTGTTTGAAAATAATAATAAACCAACTACGATGGGAGGTTATCCTCTTAAGGGTATTATCTCCCCCTTCATAGTTGTTTATACAGGATGTTTCACCAATTCATTCACCAAAAGAATTGCTTGAATTAAACTCGTAACCAAGTTAAATTGATAAACTTGGTCTCATGTGATAGATATTGCTTTGACATTTATGAAAACAAAGACATAAACGGATACAACTATACGAAATTATTTTAGAATTAGTATGTTTAAAGTTAGAACCTTTACGATAACGTGTTTAAGCGGATAAATAATATGGTATCTTTATTATTTTGCGATTAAGTCGCGTTATTTGTGAGATAAAGTCTTCAACTTCAGTTTTAGTTCTAGAATTGCAATTGGGGGATTGTTTTATAGACTTTGATGCAACCTTCCAAGGATGACATTATAATGACCTCCACCACTCGCTTGGGACACCTACAATTTGACCTATTTCAATGATAGAACTCCACCATCTGTATTTTCCTTTGGGCATCACTCCACAATTCTATCTTTGCGTTATACAAATGTCATAAGCTCCTGAATAAAATCCAAAATTTTGAACCAGATGGTTCTAAAGTTTTTGAGTAATAATATTACATTTTTGTGATAGAATTGGTGAAACACCCTGTAGTTATTTTCATATTATCATGTTGTTGCCAGTTGGGAAGTTTTTCAACAGAAACCTCACACATCCAGTCTTTGGTTGAAGCCTGCTGAAGTTATATCTTCATATTATCTTGTTGTATATTTGGCACCTCACATGTATCGTAATAATTTACTACTAACACCACAGCTTGTAAAAAGTAATTTTCCATTTGTTTCATGGCTGCTGATTACCAACTACACTAGTAGTACTTAACCAATGAATATACTACAGTTTATATTTTCAAAAATTACAAATGTCCTTAAATACTGAACACCGCGAAAGGAAGTTGGGGAGATTGCCAAAGCTCTAATTTGTACTATCTAGATTACTAAATTGAGTGTTATTATTCATGCATTAGTATCATTAAATCCACCCATGAAATACCAGCTTCCGACGCCCCTGCCTACCAATGAGGGACCGGGCCAGGATATCCTGGTATTTTATAAGAAATAATGAATTTCACCAATCAAATCGCTATAATGGGACGCCCATCAGTCCGAAATTATGTAGCGTTTTTCGAATCGAGTTTAAGCAGCTAGTCATTAGTTGAATTTCTTTTCCGAATATATATGAATATGTAACAGAATTTCTGCAGCCCTGGTTGTCATCCCATCGTGTTTACACTTCCTATTAACGTTTTCTGTAGAGCTGTACCGTATATCCGGCTATATATTTCGTGAGGTTAGTGAAAAATCTCACGGTTCGATTGTGAAATGTAAGATTTTGTGTTAGTTTTCTTTGAAATACCAAGGATATGTATTTAATGTAGACCCTAAAATAGTGTTTCTCTGCCTTATTCGAACTTGAGGCCTTATGTGTATAATAGGCTACGTAGCAACCTAATTTGTCCTACAGCTCATTAGAGGAAATATTTATGCCCGAATCAAACTTTCATGATATTGGAGTCGCTTATGACTTTAATCATGCATTTTTAGATAGAATTTTCACACTTTCTGAGGTTGTTCTTCAACAACAATAATTCATTTTTGGAAATACGTGGTAGTGGGTTCATTAAATTCTTCAATATTATTTATGGCACACTTGTCAGGCGTGAATTCAACTATTTGTAAACCCGCGGTGTTAAAGGTTACTAGAAATATATCTTTAAAAAAATTTGTCATACGTACATATACATTTTTGGTCGGATTAGCACCTCGGGTATGAATTTTTTCTAAAGTTGAATATTTCTCACCTTTTTGGTGATTAATCATATTTTCACACCTTTCTATGTAAAATACAAAAGCAAGCTGGATATTAAGTTTCAACATGTTGTCAGGGTAATTGGGTGCGTAGAGTCCGATTTTGAGAATTTCAGAATCTGAAAGTTACAAATTCACAGATTCATCATATCAATAATCATATTTTCGCACCTTGTTGCATACAGTAAGAACTTATGGCATAATCATGTATTTGTACATAGAATTTTCATACTTTCTGAGGTTGTTCCTCAATACAAATGGTCCACTTTTGGATATGATGCCAACTCCAATTTCAATTGTCGGCTACAATTGACCACTTAAGCGACATATTTTGAAGGTGTTAACTTAAATCTAACGGCCACAATTTTGATTTAATCCAATATTTTACGGATATTCATGATCAGTGTAAAATTTCCCGTCGTTCAAGTCATCACTGCAACACTTTTTCCCCATAGCAACGCAAAATTTCCTCAGGAATGTGATAACATTCCATCTCAAAATTTGCCCTAACCCTATCGAGTGACCCACTATTCGACGCCGCACTACTAGCTGAGTCTAATTATATGCGTATTAGCTCTCTATCTTGTCATTTGACGCAACGTTGCTAAATTGTCATATTTTCAATGTACTTACTATGAATTTGTATGTGTCATACTGATATTTGATACCTTTTTCTTTACATATTGTTTTGATTTAAATAATATGAATAATCATTAGAGTATTAGACTATACTGAATTTCAGGTCTCAACATTGAACTATCGCCTCTAGGTTGGATTTAGCGGCCCCCTAAAATAGTCCTAAACCATTTCCCTTTATAATGACTTCTGTATTGCGGCCACCTGCTCTACGCGGCCAGTGGCCACCATTATTAGGCTCTTGCTGACACTAAACCTGTCTACTAGGGTGACAACATCTATATACGGCAACTTCATTTTTCTAACGTCCATACATAAAGTTCACCTTTAACAAGTTCCTTGGGTGATGGCCATTCTTAATTACTGTCCTGTATTATCTTATATAACAGTCACTAGTCTCAATGGTAAACTTTTCTAGACAATTGGCGCTGGCATGAACCTCAAATTACTACCACGTATTTCCAAAAATGAATTATTGTTGTTGAAGAACAACCTCAGAAAGTGTGAAAAATATACTACAAATGGCTGATTAAAGTCATAAGGGACTCCATTATCATGAAAGCTTTTTTCGCGCCATAAATCTATATTATTAAATCTCAAATGTTGTTTGTCTGTTTGTTTGTTTGTTTGTTTGTTTGTTTGTCCGTTGTCAAGGAAAGGATTTACGTTATGCAATTTTGAAATTGTCACATAACTATGTATTTATCGTGTTTATCAAGGAAGTAAATAGAATTCAATAAACTTCACTAAATATATCGAACATGCTGAATCCGATTTTCACACTTTTGGATTAATCATATGTAAATTTAGTGTTGTTTTTATGAATATATAAAGTAAACAAATTTCAATATTGAGGTAGAATCATACTTTCAACAACTATACTGGTATAATCAAGTATGCTGAGTCTAAATATTTTAAACATCATCAAATTATTAAATCTCAATTGTTTTTTTGGCTGTTTGTTTGTCCGCTTAAATACCTCGACGCGCAATGTGCCGAGTTCATCGCGAAGCGATGAGCCTTTGCTCGTATTTCCTCTAATGAGCTATACGACAAATTAGGTACACAAGGCCTCACAACTGATTATGGATTTTGGACCAGGGATGCACGACCCGACCAAAGTGAAATTTACCGAATGTGTCGCCTACTAGTTATAATCATCGTAACTTGGTATAATAAAGTATTCTAGGGTATATATTCTTTACTATACAGACATTTGTCTTATTTCATACAGTTCCCCATTGAAATACGTGTGAGTACCAATCCAGGCATCTTGGGTAAAGGATTCACATAATATTCCTCCAGCTGACGGATTATCTATTCTACTCCTCGCCTAAATAACATGTATCATAAAACTAAAAAATACTATACGTACATCGTGTTCTAAGTATAAATACAGGGGAACCTCGTGAATAAATAAATAAAACAAGGATAATTATCTTTAAATACGAATTTTAGTTACAGCCCCATAGAACTAATACAAAATATATGTGTGAGCCCCCTGGATCGGTCCAATTTTTTTGAAAATTCGGTGCCCCTGATTGAAGATTATCGCATTTGCATGGAGATAAATGATATTCTATGTAGTGTGAAGTAGATTGATTGTTTCAATCTATCACATTTATTGGTTTGTGGCAATCAACCATAAAATCTTATTCAAGTTCATTTAGAGGGTCTGTATGTGCATAACTAGACTCAGCTAGTCTAGCGGCGTCGACAAGGGGTCACTCGATAGGTTTAGGACAAATTTGAGAATAGAATCTTGCCATTTTCTCATTTTCCTGAGCATTCTTGTGTTGCTATGGAAAAATTTTCCAGAACACATTCGACTTAAGATACGTAAAATCTTTCGCTGATTACTAACACTAAAAAAATCGTTTCGATTCAAACTGGATGAGTTGTTTGCATGTAAACACCTTCAAAATGTGTCTAAAGTGGCACATAAAACAAAAATCTAACGCTTCTATAGTGGGATTTCCAATTTAGTATTAGGTTTCTATGAAATGACCAGGAATTATGCAGTATTTGTAGACTCAAAATCGTGAGAGTTGAGACAACTGAATTTGTCCAAGCCTAATTCCAGGTCAACTGGCGAGCATTCTTTGAAAGTACTGCCAATATATATATCAGGGCCAGATTAGTACCATAGTAGGCCTGACGCACTTTTTTACTAAGATTTACTTATAAGACTTACACTCAGTGAATACTTACTATCTCTTTCATACAAAAAATTAGTTCCCATTCATTTTAATACAATTCATATTCGTATATGACGTATACTATGATAGTAAGTATGTATTAATTTGTGTTTCCCGAAGGGGTACGTATTATCCGAGTTACACTGTATATATTTAGGCCCCTTACTTTCATGGCCACTAACCTTTCGTAGGCCTGAAGATAGTTCTCTAGTGCCCTATGGATAATACTGCCCTGATATAACTCCGATGCCTGGACCTATTATTCTAAGCTTTTCACTTGTTTAGGTAGTACATAAATTGAAAAATCTATCTGGAATAAGACAGGCGATATCTTCTATTCTATTGGGACTACTACAGAGCAGTTCAAATGGGGCTTCCTTGAGATTGTTGCGAGAGGAATAAAGTCCACATCTCCGACAAGGATTGGATGATTTTCCACCTCCTCTCTGGGTCCGCCAATCTATTCCTTGATCGTGAATATATCGCCAAATTGGATTCGATTGGAGATACTTTACTGGTACCTCCTGGATCTACATACGAATTACGTAACGTGTCCGCAGAAACCTGTTTCCTAACCTATTCCATAATTATAATTAATTAATAATTCAGTTAATAATTGAACAATTACTCAATTATACTTAATTATATTATTATCACATTCTAACAGTTCTAATACCTAATGGGAGGCGATAATTCTGGGAAAATATTTAATGATGTATTCTACACGCTATATTCCTTATTAATTTACCCATACTTTCAGACATTACAAATGAGTATTATGCAACATAGACAAATGATTGTTTGAGCAAGGGAGTAGAATAGGGTGAGGGGGTTAAGCCCCCTGTTTTTGTACCATCAATAGACACCTAAATGGTCAGTTAGTAATGAGCTCTCGGGGCTCCCCCACTTTACAAAGGTTATTTACGCCCTGTAGAGGTTCGCTATTATGTATATACAGTCGACCACCGTTAATTCGAACAAACTCGAATTTCCCTGTGAATGGTATTATACTATTAGTACAGTTCGATCATTCTAACTTCTACTATAGGTAAACTATTTGATTATTTCATTGATAAGATATAAATAATGCATATAAATCCACCCAAGATAATTCGAACATCAATGATGCTAGGAATTTGGTTTTAACTGCTAGTCAGGGGTAATTGAGTATGTAGATTTCGAATTTTACATTTTCAAATCTATATCTACATGATTTTTCATATGATCAATCATATTGTCACATATTTTTGCATACTGTTCAAAACATGCTAGAGATTTCGTTTCAACTGATAGTCAAAGAACACAAACATATAACCATGAGCTGGTTAGCTGGACATTTTATTATTTAGTATCCCGTTCTAAGAATATTCTCTCGATCCTGGAAGAAATTTAGATTATTATGGGCTTCAACATTCTTATACGTGTGTACATTATATAGCTATATAGTTTGCTAATGAATACTATTTACATAACTAACATATTTTATCATAGCTTGTGAGTTATGTAAATGAACTTTAGTGGCATTTTCCGTTAACAACACTTGATAAGATATATGTTATGTCGATTATGCAAAATCAACCAATAAAACTACCTCCTAGCTCCTAGTTGTTGCTCTGGCTGTTTTGAAGCGATATCTAGTTGCTTTCTGGAATTTAGCGAAGAATCTCTTAATTGTATTTTCAGATGTTTTGTTCTAAATTCATGGGAGAGTCTCGACGAGTAGAGAAAATCAACATAACATATACGTATATCATTCAATCAAGAGATAATGGATATATTCTGAATATCCCCTACTAGTGAAACAATTTAGAATTTTACCCTTCCGTCCTGAAATCACTATGATTCTAAATACAGGCTTGTGGTGGATTATGATTACTTCGTAATCGATTACAATATTTCCTGTAATCATAAAGATTTGGTAATAATCAAACCCTAGCTTAGATCCATCTATTACTCTCCAAATGTTGGTCATCTTTCTTATAACAGTTATACTGTAAATATACTCATGCTATGATGATAATTAGGATGAATCGATATTCTACGCAATATGCACGAAATATGAGAATATAGTAGTAATACAATTTATTGCTGGGAGGACGAGCATTTACCTGTCACTTCTGATTATATTTCTATTCTTGGTAACAATTAATCTTTAATTAATTAAGTAATTAGATATTTTGGTTCTATATTTGCATTTCTAACTACTTCACAATCTACTCAATACTGAAGCTAAATGTATACTAATTATAATATAATATTTATGTTATGTTAGTGTGTCCTTTGTCTGTAATATTATCTAAATAGCTCCACTGATTCTGGCTGGCTTCTAACCTTAGGACGTTATATAAGCATTTATACTGCTAGTTTTGTATTATTGTAGTTTTATGCTAATAAGCTATCTAACTGTTTAACTGAGAAAATCTTAATTTCATATATTCAATTGCTACCAATCTGATGCTCAAGCTAGCAGGTTGCTTCCATCCAAGTACCAGACTACCTGATGAAAAAGGTTTGTTTTTCCTTATGGTCATTATCAATCATTGGAAACATTATAAATGTTAGAGATATTTGCTTGACAGCCAATAATGAGACATTTGACGATTCTTCGTTCCAGTTTACAAATACTAATTATCTTTCTAATTCATAATATATTCTACGAATAAATTAGTCATGTTTAGCAATTATTATGTATGATACTGAGGTATCTGAAAATTGTCCACTCTAGTCATTAGTTAATCTTATTATGCAAATGAAATAGCACTGCAATCACCATAAATATTGACTGTCCATAGGGTTGCCAGATTTCAATAGTCCTAAACTGGACAAATTCACTCCGACAATTAGTGTTTTTAGGGGGTCAGGGGGCCAAGGTGCGGATACCTATCTCTTTCCTGGGGCTGTTTTCGCCAATGTTTGTTAAGAAGAGGTTCACCCTATTTCCTTAAATAAGAGCCGGGTGCTAGAAATTAGCTCCAAAAATTATTTATCACCCCCCTCTAGAAGAATATTTTTGTTGAAAATTTACATCACAATTGATTATACTACAAATTAGGATGATTAGTTAAAAATTATTTGGGCGAAAATTGTCGATGGAAGAATAAGCGCCCCGCCGCTTATTCAGAGAAATCCGTTAACTTGAATATAGATCGCACTTCATCTTTTTTGCAAAACACCACTGCCGGCGATATTAACCATATTTACTGACAGCTACTAAGAAATGCTTCATTATATTATGAAGACTAATGGTGGTGACACTTTTGAACAAAAATGTTCAGGTGGAATTTGTCTTCCGTCCAGGGATGTATGTGACAAAAGTTAGCACATATGTACTTCACAAGAATTAAAAAATCATTCAAAGTCGGACACTGACAAATGGCTGAAAATACGAACTTCCACAATTAGATTATACTTCAATGTGTGGATAGTTACGGATCTTTGAATTATTCATTGTGTCTAATTTTCGACTCGTACTTCTATTGCACTGTATTAGTTATTCGGATTAGATTCAAAATTGATTCTTGTTCAATGCCTGATAAACATCGCTCATTAGGCAAACCCTTGTGTTTAGATATCCATAATACGAGCCTTTGGCTCGTCGCTTCGCGATGAACTCGGCGCATTGCGCTTCGAGGTATCCATCATTCTCCAAATTGACGGCTCTTTGAGTATTATAATATAGATATATTTAGAACAATGTAATTCACAAAAAATATAAGTTTATGGCATATATGCTATTGAATTATTCTGTAAGATCAACTCTCTTAATAGCCGTTGAGGGCAAGTATCAAGGTAAATTTTGAGATTTTGCTAATTTGTTTTCTTTAGACTCATAAGAACAACAATAGATTTACATATGAGAAACTGCGAAAATGCGAAATACTTCCTTGATAAACACGATAAATAGTTGTGCGACAATTTCAAAATTGCATACAGTAAATCCTTTCCTGAACGACAGACAAACAATAATTCAGATTTAATAATGTAGATTTCCAGAAATAAATCCTGGGGGACTGAAACCCTATTTTAATTACAAATATTGGGTGTAATAGGGAGAATTCATATCATTCGACTTATCTCTCCAGGTAAATGTATGTATGTGGCTGATTGTGAATCTATCGAGCTATCCCATCATTAAATTGAACAGTCTGTGTTAGTGTTAGCTTCAGTATCATCTGGACATGTCTGACCCTATTCGTACTACACTATGTGAGAAATAGTACTACACCGTGTATTCGTGTATTCTAATTGTTTGCACATTAAACATGACATTTGTGTTAAATTTAACGATTATAGTTTTCATTTATTCGCAAATACGAATTTAGTCATTTAAGAGTTTTATATAGATTTCCTTGTAAAAGTGTGTTTGTGTTTTTCAGAATCTTTCGATTTGACATAATGTGAAGCCAATTTAGAATTCTTCGTACTTCTTTATATCGTATCTTTTCATTGAGATTCATTACTGATGTGTTATAATTGATTCATTCTATAATCTATCATTGATAACTAATCGACATTTAAGTTTATTTGGTTGTTAGAAGCCATCAGATTACTCATTCCCGCTTACGTTAGCTGCTGGCCATTCTATGCCTCCTCTCTCTTACTATAAAATCAATTTAATTCTCTCTCATGTAATTATTCTTAATATTTATAGTTTAGATACGTATAACTTGCCAGATGGGTAAATATACTTCATTCTGTTATATTTCTACTATATTATATCCTATTCCTTACTTTATCTAATATTTCTTTTTTCTTTAGATTTAGAAAGGAAACCATCAAAGAAATGGTCCAAGTAAGTTTTACGATCCCATCTCTGTGGAATATTTAGATTCGTTTAGAGACGACTTACTCCATTTAGCATCTCTACCCTAGTCTGTTATATTTTATAGTTTGTGATTCAGATTAGGGTTGATGTTGCTGGTCTAGAGGGAGCGTATACTCGTTATCCTAGATATTGGAATTTAAGCTATTAAGTGGATTGTAGCTATATCTGTCTCGCTCAAAATTAATAGAACCTATGTAATCCGACCACTTTATCAGCTGGAATTCTGTCATTCGAGCTCATTTCCTATTAACCGACAATATAGAGTTGTTTCTATCACGACGAGTGTACGATTACAAAGCAGAAGCTACTATACATTAACTTAATATACTAGTAGACTGCTACAAAGTACAATTTTTCATATTATGATTATTTCATATTTTAATTATTACTTATTTACTTGTCTAGAAAAAATAAAAATAAAACTAACTCCAGAAGGAATTCAGATGCACAGGCTTCTACACTAGGTAATTATTTAACTCCCATATTTATGGTAGCTAATACAATAGAACCTCATAGACCGAGGTTCAAATGCGGTTTGTGAGCCTGTACGTACGCAATTGAATTAATAATCTGGTATTAAAATAATGCGTTTTAGCTTTGAATAGCTCGATTATAAAGTTGTTCCCAGGATACATAGTTTAGGTGTTTGATTCGGAGTTAACTCCTATCTTCTGTAATATCTGTATGCAAGATGAGGAGTACAATTGAATAAATATCCATCAGTAATATCTCTTTTCACATCTTATAGTTCATTAGAACTCTAGCACCAACATTATCACATATCGTATCCAATTATCGTGTCTACTTAGTATATTTGTAAATGAATTGGAAATAATTACTATTAGATTTTGCTCTGTAATATTTCTGTGTTTAATTATCTGTTTATATCATACAGACGATGTATTGCTACTACGCAAGGAGTACAGTTATATCGAATTAATCAGAGAGAATAATCAATCCCTTGGGATTATATTTTCTGGTTAGTTAATATTTACAGCTGCTATTCTTACAATAAAACAGACAAGTTTAACATAACTTCTATCTGTTAGGTGGTGTAGATCAAGCTAGTCCTATTACTATCCAAGAGATCAGTCCGGACAGTATAGCTGCAAAGTATGATTGAAAGTAATTCTTATTCTTTATTTCTAGGCCTTTTAGCAGAATTGTGGCTAATTTTATCAAAGAGTTTATGAATAATGCAGAATTATTGTCCACCTACTTTATATTTATTTTATTTTTTACCTCAAGTTCACCACTGTTAATTTGTCAACATTCATTAAGAAATAAAAAAAATGATTCCGTTTCAAGAAAATATTGCTGAATTTCTTATATACCGAATTAATTAGTAGGGTTAATCTGTTATGTTTAACCAACTCTAATTATCCTAATCAATTAATTAAAACCTAATTACAAACATTTTGGTAAAGTCCAGTTGTAAATACCTTAGTTAACCACGATATTACTGTTTAAACAATTAATATTACAGTCTGCTATGTAGATATATTATATTATGTTTTGTAAAGGAGTGAGGCTGTACAAGTAGGAGATGTTATTAAAGCAGTAAATGGCATTCAAACTAATCAATTGAAGCATGAAGAAGTAGCTAATATCTTAGTCAACGCAGGACCTGTCATCAGTCTACAGCTGGAGTTTGATTCCTCTCAAGGCCGTAAGTTATTTTTCATAATTTATCATTTTGTTCTGTGTTTAGACACTAGGCTACTTATTATAGATTATTTTCCCATTTATGAATACTTCTAAATACACTCAATTCTAAATATATTTAAACAGATAAACTTAATGTACTTAAGCGGAGTGCTGTCACGGTTTACTTGTCTAGTTATGGCGTTATGAAGTTCTGTTAATCTGGCAGCTGTACTAACTTTGATTTGTGGTAGAGTGCAGCCCTTGTTAGTGCAAACACTCTGTCTATTCGACCCATTTTATCTATCAAATTGAAAATATTCATTATTGAACACGCACTTGCATCTCTATTGACTATACTGTTGTATAATTCACCAATCTCTATATTATATAAAGTAGGCGAGTATCCTGATGTGATCTAGTATCAACCCGTTATTTTATTGAATATATGCTATTTTTCGAAATCAGACATCGCAATGTCGTGGGTAATGAGAATTGAGAAATTATTCACTTATTGGACATTAGTTTAACTCTAAAGCTAAATTCCTAATATTTGACAAATAATTCCGAATTATACTTAATTCTAATACAAAATTATATTACCAGCTTGTGGGTTTGAGAAGAGCAAGATAACATGTCTCACACTACCAAAGGAGAACTATGATTACGGATTTTCATTAGATGGACCAGGTAAGCTAAATATTATCAGTAACAGGACGGATTTAAGCTGGGACATACGGGTACGAGCACATATCCTTAAGAACAAGAATAAGATAAGTCTCTTATCGTTTCATTGTTATGTATGGAATCTGATTCGCTTTGTAAACATTATTAAAGATATACTCTAGATTTCTTTTTAAATTATTGGATATAGATTGCCGATGGGGAAATTATTAAGAATTTTTCAAACTATGATTTATAATGAATTTTATTCTGGATCCACTCCACCGTCCATTGTTTGATTGGCTCAGAACCCTCACAAAGTAAATCCAAACCTAAGCATTAAATATTAAACTTACTTTTATTATACCTTTAGAAGGAGCTCCACTATGTGATGAGTTTGAACTCAGAATATCTCACATCTATCCATGCAGCACTGTTTATAGGTGAGATATTTATTTGTTAATATTACAATCTTACGAGTTTGGTTTAACCAGTTTCTCTTCTTTCTAGGCTCGGTCTATTGAAACCTGGAGACAAACTACTCTCCATTAATGGAATATCCCTGAAGGGCGCTTCCCTGAGGGATGCCACTACTCTTATTTCTGAGGGAAGAGAGGTAGCTAGTTTTGAAGTTGAATATCCCGTGGCTATTCACGGTAAGTTTCCTTTTGTTATTTTTATATTTGAAGTATATGTATATTACTATATGCAAGGCTGAATATTAGCCAATAGCAATACATGTAGATAACTAATTCATTCTTAGAAAACCTCAAATCAGCAAAAGGACCCTACACGTTAGAGCTATTAAGAACTCCAGGCAGTTCTCTCGGACTTTCTCTCATTGGTAAGTTTAATCAATTTGTATTATTATTCATACGTGAAAGTACAGTCATGTGGATTTCTTAATAAAATGTACAACCTGGCCAGACAGTAGAGCGTTAATAATATGTTGAACCGAATATTGAACTTTCCAGTTGCAACCTTGTAAATAAGCCACCACCACCACCAGATAAGGTAATTGGCAAAGTACATTACCGAATTTTCTACAAAACAAGCTGGAACAAGCGCCGAGATTCTATCAGTATTACTACATTCCATAAAGTAGAACCCTATTGTGTGAGGTGTGATATTTATAGGATTTAATCTTTAAATTCGATTTTGTTGTTACAACTATGTACTCGTAAAATGCTATGCAACAACCATAGCTGTTAGGCCGGCTTGCTACACTTCTGCTAAGCAATCCAACTTTTCACTACCAGCCGATAATGGCATCCCACTTGATAATGTACGTTCAAATGATATTATGGTAGCTATAGGGGAAAAATAGCCGCCTATTTCCCTGAGATATAAATACCCATATAGATAAAATATTTTATTTGAGCAGGAGTACTTAAATGAGGGCGATTTTTCTTAATATAATTTATTGACTACAGCTGGTTAATCACGGATAAGCTTATCCTTTATTAATAATTATTTATCGATTTTATACAGAATGATTATATTATTGTGTGGTTACTTTTCTAACAAGTTTCTATTTCATCTGGTTTGTATATACACTAGAAGAATATTTTGTTGGAATCCGATTGCTTAATGCTTTGTAATATAGTATTACTGAATACGATCATTCTACAGAGCATTAAGCGCTCCCGATCCTTTTCATTCTTTAGATATACATTAGATTTGTATTATAAATAATCAGGATTGAATTTAACCATTGTACATTCGGGAAATTGCTAAAACTGCAATGTCATACCATTCAACTAATACGTATATTGTTGTGAGTTATGACGAAATGTCCCAGCAACCACTTTTATAGCAACAATATCAAATTTTATGCACCATATCGGTGAAGTTTTTTGAATTGTTTCCCAATTAAATAGTAGTGGAATTGACGCGCAAAGCGCTGCCCCAAATCTTGAAGCTTATTGAATGCTTAATTTATATTGTTAGTAATTTGACAACACCCTTGTTGTGGGCGTGCCTAATTTCCGGGACGTGACGTAACGTGACGGCCCCTGAAAAAGTAGATGCTTAAAATACGGGACGTGACGTTATGGTAGCCTCCTAAATACATCACCCAAATGTATAACTATATGTTTCATGTATTCTGTGCTATCCCTACTTTCCCGGGATCTTAGAGCTAGTACGTGAAATATTCTGGCGGTTTAAGCGTGTGAGGATGGCCTGATAACTAATACAGTAAAACATTTGGCCAACGAGCCATCTATCGCGGCTTATAGCTAGTGTGAGAAATTAGTAAGGGTCCTATTTCACTGGATTGGTTAGCGATATACGGACCTCAGGGGTCCCATAAATGCTTGTGTTTAGCTTCCAAAAAGGCGATCACCGGGAGCAAGCAAACACTCTAGAGTAGTATCTCGGGAGTCAATACACCCTGAATAAACAAATGGCGGCGTCTTATCCATAAAACATATAGTTATACACTTTGGGAGATGAATTTGAGCGGTAATCCCGAGTCGCGCGCAATAACGTCAAGTACTTTAGGCATCTACATTTTCCGAGACCGTCACGTCACTTCACGTCCCGGAAATTAGGCACGCCCCTTGCTGGTGACTTCCAGCATTCCCCTCAAAATATCATACAACAGGCCTTTACAAAGCTTTTCCGCTCTTATTATATATCAACATAACTGAATCTTCTATATTTAGTTCCTGGTAATCGTAATTGTATGAGCTAAGATATATTACACAATAAACGTTTAGAATTGTGTAATCATTATCTCAGGAACAGTAATTATTCTGTTATCATGACAGAGTACGACAAACTATTCTTTTGTACTTTTGGAATTTTTCTTTAAAAGTATATATTTAGAATTTAACCTAAGAGAAGGATGAATTATGATTAAAGTGAATATAATCAAAAAATTTACTTAATAAGCAAATTAATAATAATCCCACCTTACACAATGCCCAGGTGGGTAGTCTTACTTTCAAAATGAAACTTCTTTCTTGATGCCGAATGAAAATATTTGTAGACTTACAGCGTTAAGGGATTGGACAAATCTGAGATCACTAGAGTCCAATTACTTCCTGTAATCCACTCTTCAAGTTCTAAGTAAATTCTAGAGATCTATAATACTTATATCAGAGCTGCAAATGGGTCACTGACCCATCCTGATCATCCATGTATTTGATTATTATAAGAATATATAATGTGTGTACAGTGAAACTTCGTTAATACGAACACATTTAATACGAATTTCCGGTTAAGACAAACAGAATTTTACCCAATTTTAGTCCATACAATGGATATTCAATTGTTTTTACTCCGGTTAAGACGTACTCCGGATAAGGAGTACAAATCTCGATAGTCCCTTGGTGTACTTATTAACGAGGTTCTAGTGCATTTCGTTTAACACAATCATGAAACCAAGTTGTTTTTATATCCATCTAACACGATCGAGACAGCTTTGATATTCTCTGGCAACATTGCATTACGTTGAGATGTTATGATATTCCACGAGCATTAAAGGCACTAAAGGTATATTAATGAATGTAGTTGCTATTAGTATACCTGAAGACATACGTATACGTATATTACTCGTGCTTTATGGTATTATTAAAACTCTATTATTAACAAGGTTCTCAGCAGTAATACCTCGTAGCTATACATTGTATATGAAATTATGAATAAAACATTGATGGGTCATGACCCATAATGCATGACCCATTACCCTAGAGTAGAGAATTCAATTACCATGCCAACCTGGTGCTCTTGAAACTCTATTGAGTTTCAAGAGCAAAACAGTTTAGTACCAAAATTAATTACCAAAATTTTTCTGGACAATTTGCAAATTGCATAAAAAGTTAACATTTGCAAAACGCCCAACTTCACTTGTTACCCTAACACATACATTTATGGTAATCTTATTACTTTCTACTCAGAAATTTGATACCTAATATCTCCTTAGAAAATGTTATGAGTATTTAAATTTTGTAAAACTTTTCAGGAGACATTTACTAGTTTTTTAGATTGCATTTTACTACAGCGTATTAATTACCAAGGATATAGATTATCCCCTCCAATTCAGCTTTCTATTTTTATTATTATTCTACCATATAATTATACTATAAGAATGATCTCTGGTGAAACAAATATACTCAGAATCAACTCAATAGCACTTCCAATACTATGATATCTAGTTTTCTACATTAAAATAGTATAATCTTTCTTTTCCATTCATATTCTTATAATTACTTGTCCACATTCTTACTTACCTTATGTTATGGCCGAATACCAGCATTCCCATGCTAGTTCTAGACCGCGTAATGACAGAGGAGTTCGGAGGGGGTTCAAACGTCGTGGAGGTTCGCATATGGGTGGTGAAAAGAGGAGCCGATACTACGAGCGCGATGTAGAGACCGAAGAATCCTTGGAAGCTAAGCTGGAAGAGTTGATAATAAAGTTCGGTAAAGTCCAGGAAGAGTACAACTCAACTCCAGAGTCCTTGGTGGAGAAAAGTCGAGACCTCGCTAAAATTCTAAATGGAAGATTAGTAGGCAAGATTCAGCAAAGGATGCATGACTTCATTAAGAAGAGATTGATTTACTGCGCCCTGATTCTCCCAGAGAGGACCGCCTCCTTTGCAGCTCTTATAGGAGTTCTCAACCATCAAAACTATGACTTTGTGGAGGATTTTGTCCATACCCTGAAGGAAGAGCTAGAAAAGAGTTTGAGTCGCTGTCGCTTCAACACTGCCGCTCAGATTATGCGATTTCTGAGTGAGCTTCTGAACTGCAATGTCTTATCGACTTCCTCTCTCCTTACCATTTATAATGTATTCATTACAGTAACCTATGAAAAAGATATTCCACAGAATAGAGCAGACTGGTACATATGGGCGGTACTGTCTGCTCTCCCCTGGGCTGCTGCTCAGATCGATCAAGACAAGCCGAAAGGTCTCGAAGAGATTCTCACTATAATAGAGAGCTATATCTCTACTAAACGAAAGATATTGTTTCTTCCCGCACTCCAGGTTTTGGACAGAACCTATCCTACTCAAGTGGCTAATGATCAGCTTGGGCAACTGTGGGTACAAGTTCAGACCATGCGGCAGTTGGGATGGAAAGAACACTATCTGCCTAAAATCTATGTCGGTTTGAGACGAGTATTGAGCGACGCATTTCAACACAAGATTGAGAGTCTAGATCTCCCTGAGCACAGTGCTGACATGCACTACCCTCTGCCTCGAGCTTGCTTCCATTTATTTGACAGTACTGACATTTTCAAAGGACCTCATCTGTCCGATCCTGACTCTATCGAGCGTTTCCTAGTGGAGCAGACAATATCCGGTATATTGCAAACTTACTACAAAGACCGGAAGGAATGTGCTGTTAGTCTAGTGGGTTTAGCTCAGAGAGAAAGCTCTCTTGCGGTTTATCATCTCATCGGAGAAATTCTGTTCTCTCACATGATGACACTCCCACACCCTCCATACCCGCTCCCGTTCTACGCTTCCGTTATGCTAGAAATAAACTCACTTAAGCCGGGGAAATTCCCTGCTATCCTAGCGCAAGCCTCACAGATGCTATTTGAGCGGTTGGAGATGATGAACTGTATCTGTAGAGCCAGGTTCCTCCGCTGGTTTGTGATTATCCTCAACAATTACCAGTTCCAATGGAGGTGGGAGGATTGGCTCCCTGCCCTGGAAAAGGAACCGGATCATCCCCAGAGATGCTTCCTTAAAGATGTGCTAGACCGAAGTATATCTCTCTCATATTACGAAAAGATTCGAAAGATACTTCCTCAGGAGTTCAATTCAACTATGCCACCTCCTCCCTCTAGCAACTTTGTATACGACCTTCTGTCAGATTCTGACACAGCATCTGTTAATGCTAAGCTTATATTCTCGAAAATAGAGGCTGTAAATCGCGGTTGGAAGAACGCATTAAACAAGGAAGCTTTGAGTGAACAGCTACGGAATGATGTGATGGCTGTGTCCAGTGATCAGGAGTCTCTCGCTAGAATGATAACTCAATGTATTTTGCAGATTGGGCGTCATACTCTTCACTTCACTCGTATTTCTATGGACAGATTCTTTGGCATTTTCTCTCAATTATTTGCTCACGAGCAAGAGAAGGTCACCTGCATTCTAGCGGTAATTGATTTCTGGTATCGTGTGCCTCAGAAGCTGGTGTTTTGTGTCTCACATCTCCTTCAATTGGGGATAATAGACTGTAATTCTATCTTGTCATGGGTGTTCAGACCTGACACCAGAAGTCAGTTGGTATCTCACTCGTATATCTGGGATATTATCAACTCAATGCTTTGCTTTTTCAAGCGGGAATTAGTTCGTCTAGGCCGTGAGACGCAAGAGTTACGGGAAATGAAAGAGAGACTTGAATTGGTTGAGAGTGAGGAAGGATCTCTAATGGGAGAACCACCTACCAATGAAAAGATAAGACAACACTGCAAATTGCATCAAGAGTGTGAGCATGCCCTTGAAGATTTCTTCTTTGTGTTTTTCACTCGCTGCATTAGTAGTTTGAATGAATACATTATAAAGTGCAAAGCAGACAAACAGGAATTCAAAACTTATTGGTTCTCCACTATCTCGCAACAACTCCAGTTCCTTATCACAGATAACGCTAATTACCTTAAACAGTTCGATGAGAGGATAGAATCTCTCCTGGACATCAAGGACATAGATCCTACAGTCTCTCAGATATTCCATCAAGCTCTCGCGCTCATAAACGTTATGTAGAACTTCATTCTTGTTATAGCCATAGTTTATAGACTCATATTACATTCATTTTATCCGTTAGGAATAGAAACCGATAGGAGTCTTATGTAGAGATTACGATTACTCCTCTTAACTTTATTATCACCCTACACAGAGCTTAATTTTGGGTAAATATTTTGTCTTATAGTACAGTACAGCGTTTCCAACGGGAATTTGAAATACCCAAGCTGAAGCTTAAAAATTAGTTGATATACAAAATCTTAAGCAATCCCAAAAAATCAGTTATGTAGATAAATAGTTGTAATTAACGAACTATAAAATGTTTATACAAGAAAGTTGTGGCCGCTAATGATCGTAATTTGTCCAAGCAGTGAGAATATTCTTAGAACTAGATCCAATTATCCAAAATACTTCAGAAAAATGCCAAACGATGGAGACACTAGTATAGTAGACTCCGCTTAAAAGGCCGGAATATTTTTTGCTCGAATTAGGGTTGTTTGATTAAATTTTATATTTTCATCAGCAGATATTGCGATCAAGGTGTGAAATGATTAGTCATCAAAACGAACGAATATTCGTTCGTTACAGTTTCGATTTTAGAATATTCGTTTTAGCCTTAGAAAATATGGATGAAAATGAATCACTAAATATAAAGTGATAAGCTGCGCTACCCTTCATAAACTTTTGTTCTTGTTAAATACAAAATACCACTTAATCAAATTCTCCAACGAACCCTCCCTGTCATCGAAACACCTGAACTTCGAACGCTTCCTTCCTGCAATGCAAAATGCCTGTTTAACCTCAACTAGCCCTGTTCTTTATTTCACTTATCGAGGAATATCTAAATTAATTAACCAGTTCATTATAAATCTTGTCTAACTTATTCCGAGATAATTACTGATCGACTACCAGAATTGCTTTTCATGCCTTATTGAATATATGTATAATAATTAATCTTAACGAAAAATCTATCTCCTCTTGAACAGAATTTATGCATTTATTTCTTTTCAATATAATGTTTTAACGAGGATACAACTTTGAAATATTTCCATCTCTTCACTCTATTTAGGTAGTCCTACTCCAGGAGGATCAATAATCATATCTAGTATTAAAGCCGGTAGTATTTCGGACAGGTTAGCTCTGATTACATATTAAATAGGATATTTTGTAAATCTATGCTGTAATAATGAATTTTGTTATAGGAGTGGTGCTCTCTATATCGGAGATCAGATAATCTCAATCAACGCACAAAATGTACAGGGTCTTAGTGTCTTAGACTCATCTAAGCTCTTACAGGTTCAATCTGTTAGAGTCTCATTAGAGCTACTTCCTGGCAACAACCCATACCCCAGGAATCCATTTTTTAACAAAGACTACCAGCCTAAAATGAGTTAGTTATTTCTATTTCCTTTGGAAAGATTAATTCAGTTAATGGAATAGTATAACTTTAATTATTTTCTAGGTAATAGTGATTCTATTTCTCAACTCAATTCATCAACAGCTGATTATGGATTCAGACCAGGGGCTCTCTCATCTCAATCAAGTAATCTTTACAATACATACATAATATAGTTATTTTAACAGCTGTGTTATATGCAAAGAGCCTATTGCGGATTACCGACATTTCGTTCCATGGCATTCCGCTATTCATTGTAAATCTCCACTCTAATTAGAGGAGTCCTCAGAAGTCACCTGATTGAACATTTCTGGAACGAGTATCGTGTTCACGTTCAGGCATATTATACTAATCAATTCTATTTCAAAGGTTAATGTAGTGAAATGTATCGAGGTTATCACTTCAATAGTGTAATTAGAAGATCTATTGTCTTTAGTACAATATTCACACTTGACACTGTAAGGTTGCTATGATACGGGGTTACATAATGTCATTAGGCTTCAATTGTATAATACAATATAGCAGCACGTATTTGAAATATTTGTTAATAGTTATTAGTAACTTTTCCGATCTTTATTACTAAATAGTCCTTCAATAGGAATATTAATAGTTTCATAGAACTAAGATTGTAAGTTCGTTAATAATAATAAGAGTAGAACTTATGAACACGCACGGTAAACATGTTAACATGGCAGCTTATTTGGAATATTTACAGAGCAAAAAGTATGAAATAATTTCTATTAATAAGTCGACTTGAATTAGTGATATTTACCTACTAACTACCTTGTACCTTTTCGTATTTTAAGTCCCAATGAGATATATTGTGTAACTATTATTTTTAATATCTTCACAATTTAACTCCAAATCAATGTCAAACAATTTATCGAATTATGACATTTGTCTCCTCTCTTAACTAATTGAGTGCAATCCTCTTACCACTATTCTCATTAATAAGTACTAAATGGTTCTGCTATACTAATTAATACTGCACACATCAAAAGTACTATATGTGCTCATTATGGAAATACACTGAATTGTTATAAGTTGACGAAATGTCACGAAACTTGTAGTTTGAATTTAGTAATCTCGCCTTACTTATTATTTGTCCATCAGTTAGGAGCACTATGACGCTACAACGTTTGCCAGCCAGGCAAGAGTCCCTCATAGTGCAACTCAACCCCACACTAGACGGATATGGAATCGGTATCGATACTCTATCACATCCCTCTTCAGGACATGTTATCATTGCTAGCATAGACTACAATTCTCCAGCATATCAGTGAGTTTAAAGAAATTATTGCTAGAATTGCTTTGAGTGTGTAATTATCTATTTAGATGTGGAGTGTTGATGGAAGGAGATCATATATTGACAATCAATGATCATCCTATACAATCTACTGTTCAATGTCAACAATTGATACAAGATAGTATAATGCAGAATAAGATTCTAGACTTGTTGGTAGAATTAGATGTCAACGAAGCAGTAACACCCTCTTCTGGAACCTTCAATATAAAACTGATGAGGTCAGGCCTTCCCAGTCTAGGAATCACACTGAATGGACCTGTACAAGGGGAGAGGGGAGCTATCTGGATAGCAAAGATTAAGAAGGGAGGAATAGCTTTTAGGTAAACGATAAGATTTATATTAATCGTTAAATTTGATATTCAGGCCAGTGATTCTCAACCTTTTCAGCCATGGACCCCTATAATAGATTAGCTATATACTGTGGATCCCCTCCCGTTGACCATAATACAAGGTTTTTCACTTAATATTCCTGATAATAGAGTTGTACCTTAGCCTAACATGTTTCTTGATAACCACAAACCGTTATAACCTCTAGTTTCGGCAATTCATTGGCGATTCGATAGTTCATTATTTATACAGATTGGATCTATCATTGAGTTAATGTTATTTCTGAGATTCGGACTAGACTGCTTCGACTGTGCTTGTTTCTCGTCCACGCCCGTCCCAAATTTGGGCGTGTACGAGAAACAAGTTTATAGCAACATATGTTGCTACCAAAATGCAGCAACCACTTTAGTGACGTAAATCATGGGGCCTGGGGGATTTGTAATATGTTGCTACGATTTCGTATCTACACATATTACTACGAATAAACTTTAATATTTCACATTGGGATATTGTCTATAATACAGTTAATACATTAAATATTTGGAGTCCTAAATAAATACATCATATGTATAAATTCTAAAATCAGTGTTACATTTGTTTTCAAATTTTACTTTTTAGGATAACACTGGCCAAAGTGGCCGTTATGTACAGGCCGCTATAGGGAGTTTGGAACTTGTAAGTTATACATTTGTGGTAGTATTTTGAAATTATTGGCCGTTAGAACGGTTAGAAATTCAGTTTCCCCAACGTAAATTTCGAAAAACTCAAGCTCAAACATAAAGAAATCCCAAGCTACCCTAACAATATGTTAGTAGGCAAACATTTGTTAAGAACAAACTATAAAATATACGTAATTATAAGAATTGTGCCCAAAGATTGATAGAATGCTTTTAGAACAAAATTCGATAATCCAAAAAACTAATAAAATACCAAGTCTTGGGTTTTTTCCCTGACAGGTGATAGAAAACTCCAAGACTCGGGGAAACCCCAAGCGTTGGAGACTCTAGGTTAGATGGTAGAGAAGTTAGCCATTAAGACACGTGACTGATATATAGGATTATAAAGTGGAAGCGGTTAATTATGGTCACCCAAGGTACTTCTCAAAGGTGGATACGAGATATGACCGCTATACAGTGGCCGTTATAGACAGGTTTAGCGTTATTAGGTGACTAAAAATGGTGGCTGCTGGCCGCGTTAAGCAGCTGACCACTATACATTTGTCATTATAAAGGGAAATCAAAGAGGACTGCAATTCAGTGGTAGTTATAAAGAGATAGCCCTTGTGCAGGGTTAACTATATACATAAATTCTAATATAACAGCTGTCCCTTATCCTGTAAATATTAACCATCAAATTAAGCATATCTAACTTACTGATTAGCTTAACAGAGATAAGTCATTAGGATGGCAACAGCCTCAGAACACTACTTGGGTATTGACATAGGAACAACATCAGTTAAGGTCTGTATTTCTGCCAAAAGAGGGGATATGCTGCATGTAGTGACGTCAGCGAGTAGAGATACAGGAGCCGTTATACAGACAATATCTCCTGTAGAAAGAGAACAATCTCCTTATAAGGTCATTTCTTCACTTCTCCAGTGCTTAGCTGAGCTAGCAGTTGAGTTAGTTAATAATGTTGTTAGTGTGGGAGTGTGTGGACAGATGCATGGAGTAGTTCTGTGGAAGAGGGATCTGGTCTGGGCAGATTTTAGTTGTAAAGAGAAATTTGAGAATAAAGTTAGCAACTTGATAACATGGGAAGACAGACGTTGCGATAATACATTCCTAACCTCCTTACCTAATCCCAGCTGTGACTACCCATTGTGCTCTGGATTTGGGTGTTGCTCTATCGCATGGCTAGCCAAACACAATCCTAACTATCTATCAGAATATCACATGTCTGGTACTATAATGGATCTTGTAATCTATCTACTCTGCAAACTTAGCAGCCCAGTAACTTCAGAGCAGTGTGCTTATAGCTGGGGTTATTACTCTCCTGTAAGAAGGGATTGGGACAGAGAGCAGCTCTCCCATATAGGAGTACCTTTAGACATACTACCGTGTGTGGCCACTACAGTGATTGCTGGTAAACTAACTGTAGATTTGAATGGTTTGAAATTGGGAATTCCTGTTTCAGTAGGGCTCGGAGACATGCAATGCTCAGTACTGTCTGCCTCCCCTACCCCAGGTGATCTTGTTGTTAACGTTGGCACATCTGCTCAGGCTGTTCTCCTCAGACATGTGAGAGAGGTGTGTCTCCAGGATGCTGTGACTGTTGTCCCCTACTTCAATGATAGTGATATCTTGGTAGCAGCTGCGCTGAATGGAGGCAATGTTATTGCTAAGTTTGTAGAAATGCTAGAATGCTGGAGCAGAGATCTTGGAGGGAGCGGGATGGAGAGAGATAGTGTTTATGAGAAAATAATAGAATTAGGTTTGGATTGTCTTAACACAGATCTGAATATCTCTCCTCTTCTGTTGGGAGAGAGACATTGTCCGGACATAAAGGCTAGTGTTTCGGATATTGAGACTAGCAATCTCTCCCTAGGCTCTGTCAGTTCTGCTCTGTGTAGAGGAATTGTGGAGAATCTTGCGAAAATGCTCACTCCGGAGTTTGTCAGGAGCCAAGGAGCTCTCCGACTGATTGGGTGTGGTTCTGTATTTTATCGTAACAAGCTAGTACAAGAACACTTCAAGAATACTTATGGACTGCCTCTGTCTCTAGCACCACCTGATGCTTGTGCTGCCCTGGGGGCAAGTATTGTTGTGTTCAAGGACAAACGAGACAATAATGTTATAACTTAGGGCTACGTATTATGTTATTCTCTTACAATCAAATCTCTTACGACTGAATAATATCAAATATGCATAGCCTGAATATATTTAATTAATTATAAACTCCGGCAGAACACCTTTATTTCATTTAGTTTAGTCGAAATGACTGATCCAGATTTGACCCTATTAACCAGAATCTATTGTTCTAGTATTATCGTAAACTTTTTATGTATGAAATTAAGGCGAGAAACGATTTAGTCAACGAAAATAAAATACAAACACGTAAACTCCTTTAATAATAAGGTTATCCGAAGTCTAATTAAGCGGAGCCTAATGTATATGTGTAAATATAAAGAATTTGAAACAGCGAATGACTGGAAAGTCATTTGCTGTTATCTATTCAATTCTTCCATGACTTATTTATTATATCGAGTTACAATTTTTAACTGATATCATTTCAACAGATCTGGAGGTTTACAGATAGGAGATGTTCTATTAGCGATTAATGGGCAATCCTTAACTAACTGTACTCTTAATGATGCAGTGCAATTACTACAAGAAACTGAAGATGTTGTCACCCTTAAGATTTCTAAAGAAGCACAACTACTCGGTACGTTATGATATATTTAATTTTATTGGACACAAGTGGTGAAGTGTCAGATAAAGCTCTTTATTACCAGCTAATCAAATTGTAATTGCCATTAAGAAACCTCTTATCTCCAGCCCCTGTAGTTAGCGCCCTTAGTTATAGCACAATTAATTTGTTCTGTAATCTTATTGTAAGGTTTCCGGACTTTTAACATGACATTAAACTTATCAAGTTATTATTGTTTTATATTTACTTTGCGGACTATACTTAGTAGTATATTCATTTTACAGTTAATTGTATTTATCCATCTTACTAACTTCTTGATTTTAATTCCTTAAATGACTTGAATGCTCTACTTGTATTAACAGGTCCAAAGCTATGCGAATTCAACAGTATTACTTACACAGTAGAACTGCCAAAGGACAAGGGGAACTTAGGCATCTCTATTCGAGGTAAGTAAGCTTAATTCTTCGACGAATACCAACCTATATACCAATAATCTGTTTTGATAGGAACCAGTACAGCAGGTTCTTCTGTCATAGTGTCCCATTTAATGGATGGAGGAGTTGCTTCCAGGTGAGTATGAGTATTGAATTGTGCGAATTTGTAGATTGTCATTTAAACTAGGAGGCGGTAAAAAATGTAATTAAGACATTAATCAATAATTACGTTACAATTGTCAATTTTATCAGTAACAATACATATACAGTAGAACTTCTATAATTGAGGGAGGTCAGGACGGCGAATCTCCTGATAACCCTCCATTCCCCATTTATAATTTCGGATACAAATGTCCTTTACCATAGATTTTTAAGTTAATATGTATAGCCATTTCCTCAAGCGAATGTTTTTTCAATGATATTTGATTCTTATTATATCCACAAAGGTTGTTGGTTTAAAAACAAGTTTCCAACTAACAGTGGCCTAAACTGAGATATAGCCGACTCCACTTAATAGGGTTACTTCGGGACCAGGTCATTACACTCGATTAAGCGGGGTTTAGGGTGTTGGCATCGTTAATTGGAGCTTTAACACCTTTCCAAATTGGCACAGTCGTAATAAAATTTAGCGAGAGTGTTTGAATTCAATTATTAATGATAATCCATGTCTCCACTCCTCAACCATACATACTTTCAAAGGACAAAATAAGAATTAAATCAATTAAGTAAATATGTAACAAACGAATATGATTTAATAACTAGAAGAATTGACGTTTGTAGATTCCTCTCTATCCACTACAACAATACGACTCTCCTTGCCAATTCAATGCCATAAGGATTATCAAATTCTCCAGGTTCTGTCCGGGCTGACCCTCCATGTCCAATAGTAGTCACAATCTCTCCCTCTATAGAGAACACTCTAATTTTATCAGTGATATCACAAACTATATTATTTTGGTGCCTGTCTAGACAGAAACTGTAAAGATTAGTCAGTAGTTCTTGTGACACAATCACTTGAAATAGGTTCCCATCACTTGAAAATGTGATATCTCTACGTATTCCTGTATACAGTGGATCTAAGTCAGCTGTAATAGCGAATATGATACTTCAATATACCTACCCTGTTTCCACTTCACACATTATTTCTCCTTATCCAGATTAAGGATATGATTTGGCTGAAAACATCTAACAAACAGCTGATGAAGAGTTACAGCTATTTCAGGAGGAAGAGACTTCCTTATGGCTAAATGGTCCCCTTATAAGAGCCATATTTGCCAAACACCTGAATCCTATTAAATTAATTATCACACACACCCCTTTCATCACGCGACACAATCCTCCCATGCCACCCGAGCCAACAGATGGAATCCTATCTATAATCGCCTCCAGTCCTTGGATTTCATTGTCTAGCTCTCTTGACATATTTACCATAAGAACATTCAACCATAGCCTTTTCTATATAAGGCCTAGCATCAGATGTACTAGGGATATAGTAGTGTACGGTAATTATTGTATTAGTATCAGAATGGTTTCATATCACACGAACAGTACTTTTATGCCCAAGTAAACGTATTGCAGATATGTAGAATATCATGTGTCCAAAAATAAAAGCAAAAAAGTGCCAATTTCTTTGCTTAGTAAGCATTATTTGGAGAAAATGGCCAAATCTTTGATGAGCAGTAGAACGTCAAATATCGCATCTTTGATTTAAAAGTTAATTTAACTTTATCATGACAAATTTTTTAATATGTTTACATAATGCTTACTAAGCAATAAATTGGCACATTTTGAAATTTTTTTGCTTCTTTTTTTGGACATGATATTCTATATATCTGCAATACATTTACTTGTGTATAAAAGTATTGTTTGTGCGATATGAAACTATTCTATTTCCTAATATATTATATACCATACACTACTATATCCTTAGTCCAAAAATTCGAGGTTGATGGCAGGCCTTATATAGAGAGAAGGCGATAATTCAACTAAGTGTGCATCAAATTTTGTGCTACCTAAGCTTTGGCGATTCCCAGCTGATCCATTTTGTTCTCTGTCAACCACTTTAACCTCTGCCACACGTATCACTTCGTCTAGTTGTGTCTCCATTACGAGATGTTTCTCTCGTAGTACACATGGAAATAGGACTCGAATTTCGTTCGGAGTTCCTCTTTCGCCATCAACACTTCTCTTCTAATCCTCTCCAACTCTCTAGCCGTCTCTTCACGCATACCGATACCAAATTCAGTTGCCATGTTACGCTCAACTATTCAGTTTATTTATCTCAGTTGTATTGTGGTATCAGCTAGTCACTTTTCTTATACTCTCTCATGCAACTTATCCACCATACTATATGGCTACATCGTTATACAGAGGCCGTTAAGTAGGTTTGGCTGTAATTAATTATATCAAATTATGAATGCTCAATTTCGTTAATTATATTAAGAAATGTTTGTCATAAGTACTGGTATGATTAATAGTGTCCTTATCCCACCCAGTATGGACTGAAGGAGGGGATTTGATAAGAAAATTTGCCTCAGGTATGAGGATAGAGATTCATACACTATACTTATGGACTTCTCTAGCTATGCCTGCTTGGATACTGTTCTAGGTCATTTTGAGGAAGTCCTCGCTGTAGGCTAGTTCCATTCTTGATAAGTAGGCTGGAAAACTGTGTTAACACCTCTTCCTTTAAGAAATGGGACCAGACTAAAATATGAATTTCTTCTTGGAATATGACATTATCCATATTATTTAATTTAAAATATCATTATATATTTAATCATTTTTCGACCAGGACTGAAGCTATTCACGTGGGAGATGAGATATTAAGTGTCAATGGAGTTAGCGTGAAAGACAAAAGTCTCTTAGATTGTGCTAGGATGTTAGAGGAAGCTGAAATTGTGGTTGCATTGCAGATAAGAAAACCAGATCCATTAGTAAAGGATTCTATGCTGGGTTAGTTGAGTAGGATTTTAATTCAGATGTACTGTAAACTCTGTAATTTATTTACTGATCGCCTGTCTAATGAAGTAATGTTGGTTAATTTGATTATTAATGTAGCACTCTATTCTAAATACCTCTAGTTATTCTAGTGCTTTTAACGGTATAGAGTTTATATAAGTTTATCCTCTCACACAAGGATAAACACTTGTTTTTGATGGTGATACACAACAACCCAAAATCCCCCTAATCCAGTTAATTAGCTAAGAATGGGCCTTACTGACTTGTTCCATCTTCTTATTAATATCCATGTATTCTTCTTTTTAGCTCAACAATACAACACAGATTATCACGTACAGGTAGTATATCGATATATCCTACGTATTTCTATTATTAAATGATTTATAATATAATACCGTAGTGTGCAGTTGCTTCTCCAATTCCTGACCCGAGAGATAGGATAAAACACGATATACAGTCGGTGGCTCCCACTCACCAAACCAATCACGGACCTCCTCCTATTCGTGCTAAGCCACAGCTGAACTCAGTCACCAGTTACCCAATAGACTCCTATCGTCTAGCACAAGAAACTGCACTCAGAGGCAGAGGCCGGATCCACCCTACTCAGCACCCTCTGGAGCCTAGTTCTCTAAACTCTCATCTCCCTCACACTGATTATTCCAATAGGAAATCCACTGATTTACACAGCACATCTCTAACTAACATTACGCATCTAGATAGAGGCAGCTCGATGGATTCTGAAGGTTCGTCAATGTATAATTCCTCTCCGTCTCCTCCTCAGAAGAAGGTATCGCATCAACCAAGAGAACCATCCAATCTAACCAAGTTCGTAGGCGGTACTCATGTCCCGGTACGACTGCACAGGAGTGTAGAAACGCTGCCTAATTCGATAGAGATGGTTACATTCGATCCTAAAAAGATAAACAAATCACGAACGATGGAGCGAGGACGCACTGGTATTAGAGATTGTCACTTCACTCCCGTCCACGAGATGGATGAGTTGGGAGTCTACTCCATCCCGCTGGATCAGGAACCGAACGAAGCTCTGACAGACCAACAAATTCCCGATCAGAGCTCAGCTCCTGCTCTCCCCCGTAGGAACCAAGCTCTTCCCTCCGAACAGACTCAGATACTGTCCTCTAGATCGGTTTCAGGAGCCACCTGGTTAGATGTTCCTATTAAAGAAGCTCCCCCTCTACCCCGCATCGTGGCAACCGCGCAACCTTCAAGCAACTACGTTACTCTAAACACAGAAAATGGCCACACCGATACAAATAATTCACAAATACAGATACAACAGAGATTCAGACAACCTTCATTCGATTCTGATATCAAAAAGCACTCCAATCAAGAAGTAATGAAGGTTCAGTTATATAAGCAGGAAAAACAGAGCTTCGGATTCTCGATCTCAGACGGTAACGGTAATATGGGAGTGTTTGTTAAGAACGTGGATGCTGGTAGTGCAGCGGATAGAGGAGATTTGAAACCATTGGATAAACTCCTGGCTGTAAGTTATAGCACTTTAGAGTATTAAAGTATGCAAGGTAGTACACGTAAGAAATTGACCTATCTAGGGTGACTAGGGTGGTTACCAGGTGTGATAATATTTAAATTCATGGGTAAGATCCTATACACCCAATTACACCAGACAACATGTCGAAACTTGATCTTTAGCATCTTTTTGAATTTAACATTCAAAGGTGTGAGAATATGATTAATCGCCCAAAATGTAAAGAGTAACCCCAGTTCATTCTCCACACGAAAATGTACTCCTTATTAATCGCTAGGTTTCGCAGGGTCGCGTTGTCGCCGGTCGGACTTCCCACATCATCCATGCATTAGAGATATCCGTATAGAAACCGAAATAATACACTGTGATGTAATAACTGAATGCTTTGCCATGTCTATGATGAAGCATTTGATTATTTCATCACTGTTTATCGTATAGTGACGAAATAATCCGTTATCCTATCACAAACTAGAGAGGTTTGTGGTTATATATTTGATATCATAATTCTAATATTACAATTCAACTTTCTATAGATTAATGGTATCACAATTAAAGAGCTTGATTGTAATAGAACATTAAAACTACTTAAGAGTTCCAAAGATAATCTTGAGTTAGTGGTATCCAGGTTGCATCTATCCGCACAGAACCAAACTCTATGAGTACATCATTGGCTACTACACTCAAACGATGTATCATATTTCTAATCAAGTTTTTTGATTTCATTTTGTACTCATTGTTTTCACTATATTTACTTAACCTCAGTACACTCTAGACTAATTATTGTATTTATGTACTTGTGATATCTTTAAGATGTTTTAGTTACATTTTCAAGGCTTTCTTTATTTAAAATATTACATCACGCACAATTGTCATAATTTTTTTAATATTAGTAATAAATTACATACCTACTACATAACAGTCATTGTTTATATAGAAATGTATCAGATAATCCCCCATTCACAAAGTACAATCTAAACCGATTTTCAACCATTTCTTTTCATTTAAGAATAGTTGGAGTATACCTAAATATAAGTAGTTTGGAAAATACTAGTTAAACATTTCTACTTGGTTTTGGATTGTGTGATCATTCAATTAAATATACGAAATTTCAAACTCACAATTTCATATATCCATGAGCTGTGAATATCATATAGGAAAGTACACTATTTCAGTTTCCGAACACCAAGATTGAAAGTATATGACGGAGGTATTCGGATAATCGAGGGTGGACTGCTATATGCTTTCGTGAACTATGTAGTTCACGATGCTTTATTCCCTATTCGGACTTAGGAGGGTCTCCTATACTCTCAAAATCACGTCATTTCTTTTACCAACTTATTTGAATTTCATTTTAGCAACCCATTCAACTCGTTGAGAGAGATGAGTTGGTTATACCAGCTTATTTAATAAATGAGTTCTGTTGGTTGAATCAACTGATTATGAGAAATAAGTTGTTGAATCAATTCATTTGAAGAAAATGGCCCTGTATATGTTGGAAAGGATTAAGTTTGTATTGCTGTTTGTAATCCTACCATCTAATTTCGTAACCAAATATTCCTTGCATTTTATGTTCAGCCAGATTTCCATGGCCTCTAGTACAATCGCTTCTACATCTCTAGGCAAGGTTACCATTATAGGTAGCGGTCTGATAGGCCGTAGTTGGTCTGCTCTATTCGCTCGTAGAGGCTATGACGTGTGTCTGTACGACACCGTATCCTCTCAGCTGGAGGTAGCTCGCTCTGTTCTGGATACACTACTAGTGCAGTGGGGAGATGAGGACTGGTTGAAGGAAGGAGAGAATGCACAAACCGTCCTAGCAAGGATTCGATACTCAGACTCATTGGCTGAATCTCTGAATAAAGCTGTTTACGTACAGGAATGTGTACCTGAGAATGTTCAGCTGAAAGAAAGTGTGTTCAAACAGATAGATGAACTAGTTGGAGATGACACTATTTTAGCGAGCAGTACTTCTTGTATTATCCCGTCTAAATTCACGAAAGGACTCAAACACGAGTCTATGTGTATCGTAGCACATCCAGTGAACCCTCCCTACTACTGCACCTTAGTAGAGGTTGTACCCTCACCCTGGACAACCCCGGAGACCGTGAAGAAGACTATAGCTATACAAAAAGAGATCGGACAGTCTCCTATCCTCGTACGGAGAGAAGTAAACGGATTTGTGTTGAATCGCATTCAATACGCAATTCTGATGGAATGCTGGAGGCTGGTGGAGGAGGGAGTTTGCTCTCCTGAAGATGCAGACATAGCTCTCACGGAGGGAATAGGTATGAGGTACGCATTTATGGGAAATTTCGAGACCATGCAGTTAAATGCAAATGGAGCAGTTGACTACTGTCAAAAATACGGAGATAACATTAAAAAGATATGCTTAGAGCAACAGGAGCTTGGAGCAAGAGATCTCTCAGGACCTACATTGGATAAAGTGTCTCAATATCTCAACTCTAAGATTCCTATCGATAAGCTTGAAGAGAGACGTGCCTGGAGAGATGATTGGTTAAAAGCAATCGCTAAGGAGAAGATTAAGCGTAAAGACATGGCATTACAAAATCTATAGCTTAGTCGAATTATATCATTACATATCACTTATCATTTTGATACTATATACTATTTTATGTTCATATTTTTATTGTTTCATTAGTGATTTGTGGATTTAGTGACACTAGCATAACCTGATTCTCGTCATATGTTTTGTTTTGTTTTGTTTTGTTGAATTGCAGAGTATGCTAAATGCTGTGACTGCACTGAAGCACTTCATTACAACATATTTCGAGAAATCAATTCTTATGTATGTATAAGATATCCCAGCAAGTAACAGAGTATTCATAATGATAACTATTATTAATAATAGTTAATGTTATATATACACTATACAGAGCATTATACCAACATCCCATTCGTCGTCCTTCATAAATTTTTTTGCTATGTAGAAGTAATTCTTAGTTTAATACTTTAGAGATTTGAAGGATCTCATATTTATATACACCAAGTTCTCCTGAGCTAGCTATTCAAAACAGAATCCAATTCGACGCATTCAAATAACACTGATATTATATGAAATAATGATTATAGATTCATAAATACACAGTTTCAGTGACAAATATCAATAATAAATTTCTAATAAAATTCTAACACAATGAAAATATAACTAGCAAATTTCTAGGGAAATATAAGAAAAAAAGTCCCAGTTAGCGGTGTTCGTAAGAGTTTTCGTAAAAACAAAGCAGAGCAGAGACAAAGTCTCTGCATTTTCTATTAACCGAATACTGCCGGAAAATGTGTAATGTTATGACCTGAAAAAGGTGCTAAAGTCTCGTTTTTGGTGCTGGAATTGGTTAAAATGAAGTGGTAAATTTTAGTGTTCTTTTCATTACGAGCATAACAATCCGACGCAATCGGTTAAACAGCTTTCTACTCAGTATAGGTTTGTAGTATTAGTACTAAATGCGCGAGTATAAACTGGTAGTGCTGGGTTGTGCTGGTGTAGGCAAGAGCGCCCTCACCGTGCAATTTGTACAGGGAATATTTGTAGAGAAATATGACCCAACAATAGAGGATTCATATAGGAAAGCTGTTGAGATCGATGACCAGCAATGTATGCTGGAATTACTGGATACAGCTGGTACTGAGCAATTTACTGCTATGAGAGACTTGTATATGAAGAATGGACAGGGCTTCCTGCTTGTCTACTCTATTACCGCACAATCAACTTTCGTAGAGTTGCAAGATATACGAGAACAGATTCTCCGAGTCAAAGATCAGGATAACGTCCCTATGGTGCTAGCTGGCAATAAATCTGACTTAGAAGATGAGAGGACAATTGGAAAGGACCAAGGGTATACTCTGTCTAAACAATTCAGCTGTTCATTCTATGAAACGTCTGCGAAAGCTAGTATCAACGTTCAAGATGTGTTCCACGACCTCGTGAGACAAATAAACTCCCGATCTCCGCCTCAGAACATGAAGAAGAAGAAGCATTGGATTTGTTCGCTCATTTAGTATATACCTTCCATTTACTAGTCACATATTCACTTGTATCTAAACTATGTTTGAAACTATTTATTATTATTTTCCTTAATAAATTTAACTCAAAAATATATCTGTAAAAATGTACATTCATAGCATGCTATGGTACAGTCAACCTAGATTATATAAGTAATACGTATATCCATGATACTTCTATGATACTGGGTCTAGATAAGCGGTGTTTGATCTAAATGGTGCCCGATTTAGGCCGAATCGTACTTCACGGCTGAGTTCAATATAACCGGGGTTCACTATGTCAAATTATGTATTTAGTTCTTAGAAAGAACTTTATCCTGGCAGTGTCATTTGGTGGGTATCGTAAAAATTTATCAGAAATCCAAAAATGTAGCTTTTCGTGTTCTACTCTCAGGGCTGGGGTTGGTAAACCGAATTATTAGGATGGTTAAAATTGGTTCAAGAAGATCGGTTAACCGGTTAATCTATGCAATTATTGGCCTATAAAATAAAGAATTGCTTTTAATATATTTGAAAATATCCATCAATAACTATTATTAATGCAATCGTATGCAATTTTTCTGACAAAAAGATTAAAATTTGAGATTATGAACCTAAAAGGTAAAAAATACCTAAATACATTACTAGCAGAATTTGTTTATATATCATTTTGTACCGCTCATGCCCCTACGAAAAATGAATAAATTCATGGAAACGACACTATTTGGTTAACGAGTATATTTTCCGATATTATATTCAAAATATACTAATAGTATATAAATACACAAATACAGTCAATAGCCCTTAACTCGAACATTCGATTTTTCGAACAGATTTATCAGAGTTCAAGTTACCGGATGTTATGAAAAGTATATTACTTAAGAATATAATTTGAGAATAATCTTGATATGAATGTTTTTTATTGAATTTTTGAAAAGATCACAAAATCATGAATAACCAGTAGAAGTTTCAGCTCTAAATCATTTGATGATGTCCCAGGGGAAATTGGGAACTTAAATGGAGGCCATCCGTTAACTCGAACGCACTTTACTTACCTGAGGTTCGAGTCAGCGTACAACAATCAACGCTTGTTTAGTAACTAATTCGATAACAATCCTTCCACCAAGGCCAATATCATTTCAAAACACATCACCCAACAGCCACGTGATGGCCAAGATATACACTAATCCAAAAGAAAATTCTTCACTATAATCGTGATAGTAAACAACAATTAATACGCATAAATTTTATTAATCATACTAGTAAACATTACGTCAATCATGAATATAGACCTCATTACAAATACACTAATGTAGTAAGCCTTATTTCGAGGTTCAAATTCCAAAGGTCAATCAAAATAGTCGTAGATCCACCGGCCGGTCAACCCTGACCAGTTCTATTCTGAATACGTGCATACGACATAAGTTTTGGCGGAACAATAGCCTCCACAGGTTGTAATATCAAATTACAACCTGTGCTGACAGTATAAATCTATTTTTGGTTAATTGAATTTGTTTAAAGTAGCACTAGTACTACTAATACATAGTATAGTGGTGGAAGCCAAAAAACAGTCATTTCCGTGAATACATTGTTATATAAACATATTTGATACTGTCGGGCGTAGAAATTTATGCTCTATAACATATCCAAAATCCGCAAAAATTCGCTTTGGGGAAAAATTTTTGGAAGAATATTGTATAGTCATCAGAAAGCACTAGAGGTGTAAAATTGTAATAACTTCTATGATTCGAAGTCCGATCACATTATTATAGTTATTTTCGTATTCACCGTAAAATTACTCGTCGTTTAAGTGGTCACATGATTATATTTGGGAATAAATTTTCCATAGCAAGATAAGAAGGTCTCAAGAATGTGTCACCATTCCATGCTCAAAACTTAACCAAAGCATATCGAGTGACCCTTGTCCGACGCCGCTCAACAAATAGAGTCCAGTTATGTACATCTAAGCCCTCTAAATGACTTTTAACTCGATTTTACGGTATCAACCCTCGCGGCCTGTTAGTTCCCTTGCTATTTTTCACATAATTCTTGCCAACACATGATATTATCGGGGGCGCTGCATTTGTTCGAATTTCCATGTTGTCATTTGTTCGACTGGTAGAAAGCGCGGGATTTAAAAGATAGCACGGGATCATCACGGGATATTTATTAGGTTAGTTAACAAAAGGTTGTATGAATGTTTTGTTCTGTTTGCTGTGTACTGGTCTGGGATGGCAGGTATGGTATTTAAAGGATGGACAATGGGATCACAGTGTTTTTAACTGTTGTTAGTTCTGGTAAACTGATTGTAAGTGCCTCGAGTTTTATATTTTGGGAAATTTGAGCCAATGATTTTTTTAGATTTTAAGATATTTTTGAAGTTTCTTCTTTGTTTTATAGATAATGTTGAAGCAGATGGGTAATGTTGCTAAAGATGGATATTACACGGTAGAAAGTTTGCCAAAATAGTGGTAGAGAGCGCCGGATTTAATAATCCTAGTCGAACAAATGGCAACATGCAAATTCGAACAAATGAAAGCGCTAGCATATTATTTTTGAGAGATATATTAACTGTAGATGTATAATTTAGTATTAAGACGTAGGTCGATGTATTTGATCCGTTATTTATGCTAAGTTGATCCAGTGCTGCCTAGTGATGCAGAAAAATTTACGTGGAAACCAAATTTTTACGGAGCATTTTAAAATCCATTAATGACCCCCAACAGGTCTTAATTTGCTTTACAAATGCTATTAGCTAACAACTTTTTATTAATAATCATTAATAAATGTAGATATATGGACGCTTTCGTTTAGGTAAACAATAAGCTATAATCACTATCAGCATGCAACAAACTTTCAAACTCTTTTATATGGTCGTACATTTCCGAGGTAGGTACAAACGTTGAGCAAACTTGAATATTGACCTTCATTGTTAACAAAAAGTATTACAAGTACATGTAATTCGCTAGAAATACGTAGATAGCAGTCAAATTTACGGAGACTTGACAGCTCTGAGTTGATCAGAAAAATTTCAGTTTTAATTGTCTAGTAACTATAAATTCTGAATAATTACACAAAATAATACGTGTTAATGGAGATAATCCGAATTCAATTAACTAGAAAAACTCCTGTATATTATGTCAGATAGGCACAGGGGATAGTTTGACACAATATACGGAGTTTCCAGTTGATAGAATTCGGATTATACCCATTACCACGAGTTAGTTATACTTGTGCAATTATTCAGAATGTATAGTTAGTAGCACGGAGTTATACAGGATTACAGGTTGTTCAGACCACGCTCATAGCACTCTTACTCTCAAGTCTTCATAAGCTTAAATCAATATATGAGTGCAGTGTTACGGATCTCAATCTTACGCTCCTAAATATAATATCGTCCAAAACCGTACGCCAAGAGGAGCGTCCGCCGCTCCTAGATAATTCTTCCAAAAATTTTTCCCTAAAGCGGATTGTTGTTGATTTTGGATATGTTATAGAATATACAGCATAGGATTCTACACCCGATAGTATCAAATATGTTGATATAACAACTTGTGCATCATAAACGACTACACTTTAATTGGAGTCCTTATAAAATATTAATTTTAACACCAATATACATAGTACGCCAAATTCTTAATGTATAGATTCTCAAATATGGTGTCTATTGTGTTCAGAACTGCTCGCTCTATCCTGAGGTGTTACAATCAAGTACCTTTGAAGAGTTTCAGTTATCCAAAAATACTTCCTCCTAAATATCAGAGCAGAAGCTTCTCAGTATATGAAGAGATTAAGTCCCCAAACAATAAAGCTATCGATGTAGCGGAGCATTCAATCTCTCCAGATAGGAAACATCTGAGTATCAGCTGGAACTCTGACACGACAGGGATCAATAAATACTATGCTCTCTGGTTGAGACAACAATGTCAATGTGAGGAATGTTTTCACTCTAGTTCTGGTCAGAATCTAATTAATCCTGAAAATCTCCAACCTCCAATATTCTTAGAAAATGTGAGAATTAAAGATGACTCTCTTTCGCTCACATGGAAATACGAGGATGGTCGTAGCCACCAAGGATTCATCTCATTGCATTGGATGTACTGGCTGAAAAAAATGCCAGGTTCTCCTTAAGTAATAGATCTTCATTTATTTCTACATAAAATCGCTGTTTTCATTCCTGCACTAACTTAAATCCCCTATTGTAAAATGTAGAGCCTGTCATTTCCTGTTGCTGTTACCAGTAAAACTCTGAAGTTTCCATCACTTATTATAATATAATTTCAGTATACTTGGTAATGTGACTGGTCAAAAATTACGTATACTTTTACCCTAAAATATTGCAACGAATTGTTTTATTGTTTTGAATGAATTGGAGGATAACACTGAACTCCATAAAAGTCTTCGAAAATCTGGCAACGGGAAATTGATATTTTGGGGTCACATAATGGCGGCCGATAGAAATCGCTCGTGTTGAATTGTAGGCTAATGCATTCTATCGCTTTCAAATCAATTTTATATTTTGTAATATTTGGGTTCAGCTTCAAATTTCCAGCTGTTTGCTATTTATATTGACCATATTTGGAGGAATTATTTCCATAGCAACGCAGGAATGTAGCAACATTCCATTCGCAAAATTTAGCTATTTATACACATACAATTATCCCTCGATACTATATTTGAATTTATATGATAATTGGAATAGTATAAGATGTTATATGATTTAGCTCAATGTGTATGACCAAGTTTTTAGGTTGAATTGATCAGAAAAATTTCTACTTGCTTCGTCTAGTAACTACATGCTATGTATAGAATAGCAGAGTTTACATCGTGTGGATGGAATAATCCAAATTCTATCAACTAGGAACTCTATACATTGTGTGACAGGGAACACAAGCAATAGTTTGGCACTATGTATAGAATTATTTCAGTTGATAGATTTTGGATTATTCCATCCTCACGATGTATAACTCTGCTATTCTATACATAGCGTGTAATTACTAGACGATTCAGATTGAAAATTTTGATATGTTTTGTTGGGAAAATCTATAATCGCCTACACTAAGAAACTGGTACATTTTCACCCAAATAAATGCATTATTGATATGTAAGAATTCGCAAAAGCCGCATGTGTCAGATGGAAGTGACGTCATTTGTTAGCGTAATTGGCAAATATATATTAAAAACTGCTCCATCTTTGGAACTAATAAAACGTGGATAATTAATCTATGTTCAAGTGTTGAAATACCAAATGATCTAAAACCATCTGTGTATAAATATAATAATTTTTCGTGATAAAGTTCGCACGTTCTGAGTTATCGCACAGACCATTGATGTTACATGTTTTGTCAATATCCAATTATAACTCGATAATCGTGGAAATTATGGTCAAATCAGGACAGCTATTTTATAGTATACACCCAACTTCCCAGACCCTTGTGATAGATTTTGTATGATACCTCTTACCAACATGACGTAATCATAAATATGGCCATATATGGTCATTTTTGATAATGCTCAATAATCTTTAGGGTATTATATCAAAATATGTATTACATAGGTATGGGAAGTTGGGTGTACATTATAAAATGGCTATCATAATTTCCGCGATTGTGAAGTTATAAGAGGATATTAACAAAATTCGTACAATATCTCAGAAGAGGTGCATTTGTCAGAATTTTCCAGTTGGAATTTATCAGAATACTCGTGACTGTCACTTGTCCTAACCAAATACAACGTGAGTTCTAAATACTCTCAGCAACTCACAGCCTGCTCCAGATCCAACGATAACAAGCGACAGTCAACCAAATATTAATTCTAACAAGAGTCAGTCAACCAAATATTGATTGTGACAAGAGATAATAGTAGAGACTTTCTCTCAACAGATACAATGGGGTAATCAAGTACCTACGTTGAATCTCATTTTCAAGTTTCTTATAAGTGTGAATTTATTTTGTTATATGAATACATAAGAAACCAATACTAACAGACCCAGAAATTTGCTTTCAACGGTTATACAAGAGTAATCAGATACACTGATTCCTAATATGATATTGTCAACAACGTATTGTGAATATTTGGTGTCGTTTAAGTGTATGAAGTAAACAGTCTCAGAAACTTTGTTTCAACAGTAATACTGGGGTAATCCAGTACGTGGATCCAAATTTCGCTTTCAAGTTACTCATATGTAAATTATTGTTGTTCAAAAAAGATTCGAGACACGAAGTTCCGAATTCTATGCGAACACTCTGTGATCGCAAGCCTCTCCACTCCTACGTAATAATAATTACAGCACTGTTGAAATGCATATACACAAGGTTTAATACGTTTTGGATGAACTTATTACTCGCACAAGTAAATTTTACACAAACAAAGAACATAATTTTAAGTTCAAATATGGTTGAATTCATTTTATTTGTATTATATAGCGTCTTATATTGTCTGAGGGTTTGTTTTTTACGTGCTTGCTTATGCCGGGGGTTTGTGTGTGTCAGCGTATGGTGTATGTTTTGTTTGTTTTGTTTGTCAGTTTTGTGTGTTCCATTTGTTGTTATGTGTGTTTCTTTGTTAGTTTGTGCTTATTTGTTCTGTTTGTTTTATTTGTTTTTTGTTTTTTGTTTTCTGTCAGTGTTGTGTCAGTTCTACAGATTTTCTGGTGTTTGTCTTTGGTAGAAGTTATGTAATGTTGTTTCGTCATGTATTATGTAGTACTGGTTCATTTTCTGTAGTCTGTTTCGCCATTCGCTTTCCTTTCGGTCTTGGCTTTGAAGGGTGTATCCGTACTCGTTTGCAAGGGATTACTGGGATGGATAGGTTGCACGGAATGAGGATCTCATAAGCATTGCAGACTTTGCATCCATAACTTGGGCAGTGCATCCAGTTATGTATTGATGTGGACTTTGCTGGTTGGTAGCAGAGTAGTCCCTTTAGAGGTGCTAGGATCAGGTGATAGTCTGCTAGTTCTAATGGTGTAAGTTGGTTATGTGTAGGTCGTGTTTGGCTGTATCGTTATTTGAGGATAGGTTTGTACTCGAATGGTTCGCGATCACATGTACGAGAAAAGTAGCAGATGTTTCAGATCTTGGTTGTTACCTCTTCGGCATAATGTCCCAGTCGAATAAGTGAAGGGACGTAATTTGGAAGCAGGTGATCAACCCGTCAGAGGGATGTGTTGCTATCTTAGGGCTCTGAATGCGCCACTCTTGTAGGTGTTGTTGCACATCTTGCGCGATGGGTGATAGGAGTGTGGGTGTAAAAGGACCGGTTGTCGATATTTGTGTGTAACAGGGAGAACTTTGTTGGTTCGGGTCGTACTTACAGTCCTGTGTCTCATTTGGTTCAGTAGCTTTAGTATGTATGGTCCGAGGGCTGGGTCCATAATCGGATATGTAGCTGCTAGATCGTCAAAGTATATTGTTAGTACCTTTCTTCGTGGAGGTTTGTGCGTATTAAGTAGTAAGGCAGTCCACAAGCGTGCAAGTTCGGGCGCAAGAGGTAGGCCCATTGGGATGCCAACGTCTCCCGTTGCTTGTGAAATTGAATGTTAGTAGTTGTTTGAGGAGTTGAAGTTCCTTTTTTCTTGTTGGAACGAAAAAATCAAAGGCTCTGAGTACTAAAGGGTGTGGTGTATTGGGATAGAAGGCCTCGTTGTCAGCAGTATAAATGTGTTCTGGTGCTCCTGGTCTCCTGAGTTCTTTTATGGTCTCAAACAGGTCCTGTGTCAGGTATGGGCGTGTCTCTATTGTTGGGGTGAGTAGGGTTCGGATGATTTTGCTTATGCTGCTGGTGATCGTGTTCTTGTGGTTGACAATAGGTCTACAGATGTCTACAAGGTCTTGGGAGCTGTGAGTGCATGTGTAGATTTCTGGGTACTGTGTTGTTGATGTCGAGAATGAAGCTTTGTATGTCTTAACCTTGAAGTACATGGTGGGAACCCTGTCGTCAGTGTTTTTCAGCTGGGTGTCAGGGTTTACGTTAGCAAGTGTTTCTTTTAGTGACTTCAGTGCTTGTAGGTAGATCAAGGGGTGTACGTTAGTTGACTTCTTCGAGAGGTAGAGTAGATAGATTCGCATAACCGTGAAAGTTGGGACAAAGAGTAGTCCAGGTCCTTTGTCAGCCGGAGGATTCGCAGGTTCTCCTTCTTGAGGGATTGTTTGAGGTTGATTAGAAGTTTGGAATACTTATCATATGTGCGTTGTTCTTGTCTGGTAGGTTTAAAGAACGTCAGGGGGTTGGATTTCCTCTATGTTGAGGATTCCCGGGAATGAAGTAAGGAAGGGGTTTCCTTGATCCTCTTGGGGTTACTGAAATGTTAGGCCGTGTTCTAATAGTTCTTGTAGAATTCCGTCAGTCCTTATGTTAGCTGTTCGATGTAGGAATACTGGTGGAGCTTTGTAGTCCCAGGTAGATGAAAGTAGTTTAGGTTCTGTGACTACTATTGGTGTCATATAGGTCCGGTTGGTTTGTGATAGTTTGTAGTGGTGTGTGCTTTTGGTTTATGGTGTAGTAAAGTCGGTGCAAAGATTGCAGTTGTAATTACTGTAGAGGTCATGTAGGAGGGAAGAAGAGATGGCGCTTAGTTCTCCTTCCCTAAACAAAAAGGAGTGTACGCGTACGAGCTCGGGAGAAGTGAGAGGTTTTGCCTGTATTGTAAATTCATCACTCCTCCAGATTGACTTGGTGACATGATTTGGATGGTTGCAGGAACCATTCTGACATAGAGCAGTCTTTTCCTTAGGACAGGTCTTATTGGAGGTAGAGCATCCGTTATGCTTGTGTTGGTTTTTTGGTGTCCTGTCTCGGCCATATTTGGCACAGGTACGGATGGCTTTGCATGCGTCAATCAGCTGTGGATAGAGTTTCGTTCGTTCCTGCTGCTTTGTCTTGTTAGGCGCCACTTTGTAGAAGGCAGATCTTTTCTCAGGGCGGTGTGCCAGGGGACAGCTTTTATCTCCTGGTGATTAGGGTAGCCTAGGGTGATGCTATCAAAGATTCCAGGAATCGTTTCCGTAGACATAGAGGTAGAGTCTTGGTGTATTCATCCAGGGATTTGAACCTGGGTGAACGTTCAGCTTCTCAGTATATTTTTGTCGGTGGTGGTTAGAATAGTAGCAGTAATTATGGATTTAGCACAGGGGTATTGTGTCGGCGTTATCGCTTAAGGTTAGGTGTTGTCTTTGGCGTTGCAGCAATTGCTGCAGCTGCAGCATATATATGTAGTTTTGGCCCAGTCGTCCTTTCGATATTTGTAAAGAATTCGTTATTCGATATTTCTGTTTATAGAAGATTGATGAGAAAGCATGTTGCCATTGCATCTTCACCCATATGTAGGGCTTGTCGTATCGTCCTGTATGTGCGTGATGGAAATTATGGAAGTTTTAGTAGGGGAAAGTATTTCGTGTAGAGGTTTGGGTTCTCGTCTAATAGCATTTTAGTCCGAATGCCTTACGCTGGTCGGGGTATGGAGTGCAGTTTGTTTTGTCTGGTTGTGTTCTTGCTACGTACTGGAGTTCGTATGGTACGTCCAGTCCTAGTGTTTCATGTATTGATGCTGCTAGTAGTTTGATGAAGTGAGGTACAGATGTCATCATACTGTCAGTTACTTAGGCGATGGCTAGTTTTTGTGGAAGTGTCAGTTTGCTGAAGTTTGCGTCTTCGATGAAGTAATAGTTGTCAGTGTTCAGGATCTTGTAGAGTTGGCTGTTTACTGGGATGGTTAGTGTGGTTGTAGGTTTGTTAGTTTGTGTTGGAGGAGAGTAACAGTTTGTTGGTATGTCGAGGAGAGGAGATTTGGCTCTGGATGGCTCGATTGTTTTAGGTTGTATTGTTATTTCTTTTTTTCCAGTTGTTCAAGTTTAGATTTGGCTAGTAGTGGTGTAGTTTGCTTCTAGGTGTGGGGTTTGCTGAGGCATGTCGGGCAGCTCTTCGAAGTATTTAGAATTCTGGGGTGGGCGTGAGATTGGTGTCCCAGTTGAGGAGTTTGGTAGCTCGTTGTTGGGTGTCGAGGCGGATCCGTTGGCAGGCATCGTATTTTTGCAGATGGTCCCCTTTGTTAGTGCTGATGCACTAATAGGGGTCACTCGGCCTCACACCCGACCGGAGGTGAGTGCGAGAATTATTGCTAGGAATTGCAGTCATTCAAGTTGCACGATTAGAAGTTAGGATTTTGTCAAATAAAATAATAATTTTTAGTGTTACAGAAAGAATATACACAGAAGAGAAGTAAGTATATTCCGAGTTTCATTAATAATTATTACTATGCAGTCTAGATGCCACCTCTAATCGGGGAAGCTAGCTTTAGTTTACTTTGAAAAATATTACTGGTTATCAACTAAATAGGAATGATGTGGCTATTACGGATATAGTAGCGTAGACCCTCGTTATGCGTTAATCCGGACAGGGCATAAAGCTGTTACATAAGTTTTCAGTAATTTAGTTCAGATTTTACATGACATCTATTATTTACATACACGTATAAGTCTAGGCTAAAACGTTCACGAGCTTTTCAAATTTCACATACAATAATACCAATCTGAGATATTATTCGAGAATATACTCAAAATATGCACTTAATTCGTAAAACTTTATGAATTTCTTGTAAAATTCCGAGATAATCCATATCACCCCACAGCCTCGTGTTCTGTTATAATATAGGCTATAGAGACTTCATATTAAGTAAACTGAATAAATATTAATTTTATCGAATATTTTATTGAGACCACCAACTTGGGCTACAATAGGAGAATATTCATAAAAGCGGTTTATCATTAAGCGCCCCTGACTGTATGTTGAATTTTATTTGACACTCATTTGTAGACGAAAAATCTGATGCAAAGTTTATCTTGCAAGAGTTGGAGTTCGATGAAATACTCTCTAGTGATGAAGGATTATACAACTATCTCTCTATGGTAAATAAATATGGAGTAGTTAAGGTTGTTAATGCTCCTGGAGAATCTGGAGCCATGCAACTCGCTAATAGAATTTCTTTTTGCATGGAATCTTTCTTTGGATCTTCTTTTGATGTATTGGTAGTTGATGATCCAATTAATTTAGCGTACTCCGGCCAGAAGCTTAAATATCATACGGATTTGCCGTTTTATAGTCATGTTCCTGGACTCCAACACTTGCACTGTATCAGAAATGACTCTTGTGTGAGTGGAGGGCTATTGACGCTGAAAGATATTTACGAAATCGCAGAAAAATTTAGGAGAGATTATCCGGAATTTTTCTATACATTAAGTAGAGTATCTGTTGTATTCCAACACATCACTTTCAAATTGAGGACTTTGATGGAGTGAGTTTCTTGTTAATTTACTCAAACACAGTAGAATCTAGTTTTGCCGAAATTCGGTAAGATATGCAAAACTGATCATGACATTTTGTCATTTTTATATACCGAAGATCGTTAACATTTAAGATTTATCAGCTTAATCATCGAATAATATAAGTATGTTAAGAACTTATTTCAATATACATAGTAGTATAGTATCTGAACTTCTTATTACATTTCAACAATCTATACACTTATACCCATCAGCATTTACTTACCTAAAGTTCAAATTCCAGTGGACTGTTGAATACCTCGAGGCGCAATGCGGCGAGTTTATCGCGAAGCGATGAGCCAAGGACTTGTTTATATGTAAATTTTGGTGGGCACATGCAATTTCAGGTCCAGAATGTGCCGCAGGTGCCACGCCCTGGCTACGCCTTTGCGTCTAGGAGGCTGTCGGGTTGGTCAGGTGACTCAGGTTTCAACCGGTTCAACGTTTGGACTGCTAATGCAACGAATACTAGTGTATTTCGCTTGCTAGGTCCCTGTGCGACAGCTTTCTGCCTCTAATTTAGCTTAAGTATGACACAGCCAAATTTCTTATTGCTTGCCGTCGCGTAGCAACCGCATATACACAGACCAATGTTCCTCGAGTTGAGAAAATAGCGGAAGTTATTATTTAATGGCCCATCCAATTTTCATTTAGTGGCCTTCTACCGTGACACTGGAGCTGATAAGTGGCTTTTGGTTAGTATTCTGGAGTATTATGAAATTCTCAAAATTTCCAAAAATGGTTCATTCATGGTAACCTAATAATTCAATGATCAGTTGGAATTTTGTCAAAAATAAGTCAACCGGACCAACTTTTGTGGCTCATGAGTTATATCTCAATCTGACCAAATGATACATGTTCGCCAAGGTATGTATCATATAAGTAATACCTAATTGAGTGTTCAAATACAGCTAATGGCTCAAATAACTGTAAGCTAAGCTTTTAATCTTTTGGAAAATTGTAGCTGTTAACGCCATTTTCGCCATCACTGTTCATAAGCATGCAGTCTTGTGATATGAAAGTGTTCTCCGCATGAAATGGACATATGGAAAATCATATTTGTACTATTAAGCATGAAAGATGACCTGCTAGTAAATACGAGTTGACACTATTTTCTTCTAGGAATTGCTGCACCACGATTACTTTAGATAATAACAACGAGATTAGTGGTATACGATGGAACCCATCCGTTCAAGGGCCTGTAGTAGAGAGCAATGATGCTTCAACTTTAGACGCGTATTTTAGAGCTTTTATCCAATTTAATGATTATGTGGAATCATATCCACCAAAGGTAACGATTTTATCTTAATTGATCGTTTATTTGTATAGACTTTTCAATAAACATGCTTGGCTTCCTAGATTATTTCATCAGCTAACGTTGCCACCTGCTTAAATGCTACTTCGGGATTGTCATACTTGCCAAATATCCTACTATTGGCGGGACTTTCCGATTTTCTTATACGATATTCATACATTTGACAAACGTAATTGTCACCTTTTGGATTTTTGAAAATTCACATAATTGGTTACATCGCAAATTCTCAACCAATATACATTAATGATTTAATCATAGGTGTCCATCAATAATATACCACACAACTGACTACGATACTTAACCAGAAATCCCGAACACAACCGGTCCCGAGAGTCAATTGATATTATACATCAGAGTTTCTTAAACTATCATGGATTGGGCCACTTTATTTAGAATAAACTATGTGGCCAGATCATGACCACGCCAGGTCGACATATTTGGTCAAGTTTGTCACGTTTGGTCATGGAGCTTATATATGCCCCTATTCAATACTGGGCAACTATAGTAGAGAGTATAGTCGTCACAGTAAAATCTCTGACTACAGTGTACAGTGTGGCCAAGTACCTTATGTGTTGTGTGAGTTGTATACCCAATATACCTTCGATTATCCAACACCTCAGTTATCCAAACAGCAGGAAGCACATTTAGTAAGTGAATAGATTCTTATTTTTTCTTCTCAGAGGGAGTTTCAGACTACTTTTGTACAGTAGTTATGTGTTATGTGAATATGCATTACCTATGGAATAACCTAAATTCGGCCCAGAAGGAATAGTTAATTCTGAGAATAAACTCAATAAGGCCTAACAAGGCGCAAAGCTCTTTGTTCAACATTAAGCGATGAGTTAAGTTGAAGTAATATTTGAATCGTTTTCT
>JAKMXF010000019.1:0-91516 GCA_024704765.1 Oopsacas minuta | reverse complement strand
AAAAATACAAATAAAGTTATAATGCTGGTAACAATTCTATTTTAATTAGAAGAGTTATGCTGTCTTCTTTACAATATTTAGCTTCTAATATTTCTGTGTTTGAAATAAATGAACGAGTTCCATAACCTTTATATTTCTCAGCTCAGTAGGTCTCTTGAAGCTATCAGGAAATTTCTCCAAATCTTCCTTAGTTATTTGATGAGTGTATTCATAATTATTATTACTGTTAATGTGATTGAGTAGAATAAACGTATATTTGTATCTGATAGGCCAGTGTAGTTTATCATCATAACCTCCTTTCATAATACAAATGAAAACACCTACTTTATCTGTATTCAACAATTCCATTTAATATAGCCCTGACACTTGTATAATCCTACATAGAATGGATCACTGTAAGTATCCTCTTTGTTTTCTATTTTCTCTTTAACACCTTTAATCTTCCATTCCAATTGTCCTGTAGGTAAAAGTGTATAAGAATAGAGTATTTTCTCCAAAATCTCAATTTTGGTATTTGCTTTGTCCAGTTTATCTTCCAGTAGTTTATTATCTTTAGATGTTTGAATTTGTTTCTGTTTCATATCAGTCATTGATAATCTGTAGTGAATATGTATGAATTCTCTTTCATGAAGATCAATGTCTTTCCTCTCCATCTCCTCTCTACATCCATAGACCCAATAAGGACACTCTACTTTCTGTAGAGGACACTCATTAGATAGATGGACAGGAACATCTCTCCTCTTCAATTGTCTGGTCCCTTCCTCTCCTTCGATCACACATCCATTAGGACAAAGAACTGGAAAGTGCTCACATATCTCCAAATGAGGATTCATCTCACAGGCCTTCACTTTATTCACACAGAATTCACACAACAGTTCTCTTAACGGACACGAGTCTCTCTGGTGTTCTGCAATCCGTCTCTTTTCAAGTTTCAGAACTTTCCCCTTCCTCTCTCCCTCTAGACAGACACACCCCAGAGGACACAGTACAGGAAAGAACTCACATTCTTCCAGGTGTTGTAATGCTGTACTCACTGTGTCACTCCATTCACACCCTCTCTTCTTTAGGGGACAACTAATCTACAAATAAATAACTCATCTGTAAACACAAACAAACACTTGTAAATAACAACAAATAAATTACCATTTTATCGGAGACAATTTCACGGTTCATTATTACTGGTTGCCATGCTACACCCTCAGGAATGCAGACACCACACCTCAAAAATCCTTCATAGAGACAAGCATCTCTTAACATTCCTTTACAAGTGCTACACAACAAGAATTTCTCTTCCATTTTGTTGGATAAGGGGTCTATCAACAAATCAACCCTCCATCCTCTGTAGCTGCCATCCTCTGTCTTTATGTAGACCAAGTCCTCTCTCCCTTCTGAGTCTGTTAACTTCTCTGCCATTATACAATCTATGTATGTTTTGTTGAATAGAATTATTATATAAATAAGAGGAACCTGAGTAATGATAATTGAATTATCACATATCAAATAGTTACAAGAATGGAAACAGCTAAGTTGTTAAGAGACAACGGAAAGTAGCTGTTAGCATCTATCACTAAACTTAGTTCCATTTGTCTATCTCATGACTATAGGAGACAATCCGGTTAGTCAGATTAACATTTGGACAGTTAATACAGATAATATTTGTCAATCGGGACCAACTTTAGTGGCTCATATATTTTATTGATCAAAATGAATAATTGAAACTCATGTCACCCCTTATATCTCTATACATACAGTAGGTCCTCTCTATCCTTATTCACTGCAAATTCTGTAATCGTCTGCTTCGGACCCACTGTATTACCAAAATTGATAGCTCTAATTGGTTAGCGGATAGAATATATTCACACCTTAGAAACAGTTTATATACACAAAAGATATAAACAAATATTTACAATCCAAAATAAGTTTTAAAGAAATGTTACTTAGGAATAGTAGAGAGTCTCACTGCCTCTTGAAAGTCAAAGGGGTGAGGGAGAGCACGAGCACCTCCGTAAACCAGACCGTTATAGGGATGGAACCCACACATGTCATGTTCTATGCCCTCTGATCCAACTGTTGAATCACCTGTAGCTACAAAGGTGCCCAGACCCAAATTGAGGAGACTAAAAGGGTGAATATTCATAAAACGTATAGTGTCCGGGGGTGATTATTCATATTTTAACACCCTTGGACGGGGGACATAACGTATAATCACATAATCATAGCATTCTATACATGAATATATTCACCAATTCCCTAACGTGCTTCTGTGATGTGTTATGTCCCAGTTTCCATGGTTACCTGGTGGGTATTTAGCTTCACCCCTCAGCGAGGGGGTGATAATAGAAAGCAGTGTTTATTATTTATCCTAAAGTGTTTATGTATATGTAAAAGAAGGTGTTACCTGTCATATAGTGCAACTTCCTTAAGACAACCATTGAATGAGTATTCGGGTATCTCATTACCTCCCACAAACAGATTCTGATTGGCTGAGAGCTCAATAGGCAGGACTAGGTTGAATGCTCCAGGTAGAGTCACGGGGGTGTTGTCATCAACATATAGCTCCAGACCACTAGTAAACAAGTAAACAATAATAAATACAATATTTAGAAAGAATATAGATTGAAACCCTCAACTAACACAACCATATTTCTACTTACCTTTCTCCAATAGAGTGTACCGTAATAGAATGCATTATTCTATACTTATTAACATCAAGAGGAGAGGAGATACTCGCCAAGACATCTCCTCTCTTTATCTCTAGGGTAGCGTTATAGGAGGAGTCTATGGAAACTTCTAATGATAAGCCCTATTCAAAAATAGAACACCAGCTGATTAGAATAATTACAGTCAATTCCCCGTTATATAGAAATACCCGCTTATATCGAAGCTATTAGTACCAAAGGATTCCCCATAAGGAGTCCTAACTTTTGTACCCCTCACCCAAGGGAATCATAGGGGTACAGGTCCCATGTAGTCACGTATTAACACATTTCAACAACCAACCTGATCCAAATCAGATATATGAATCAATACAGATTTCTGATTCATAGTATAAGGCTTACTAACGATTAAACCAAGAGAATAGCTCTTACTAAAATCCACTGGAGAGCTGGATAGTGTCCCCACAGGTCCTGGTAACAATTCAAAGTTGTTTTCACCATGGTAGAACTGTGTAAAGGATCCTGTTACACCTATATGTATGTATATAGTGTTAGGCTAACAACAACAACAACAACAACAACAACAACAACAACAACAACAACAACAACAACAACAACAACAACAACAATAACAAATAAACAAACCTTCATGTACGAGCAGGTCGAAGTCAAGGTATCCAGTGGTATCAGTTTTTGTGATAGAATATTCTGGAATAGGGAACTATAGAATGGAATTTGGAACCATAAATATAGGTGTCAAGATCAATTGGCCATCAGGCAAACTTGGGGGCCAATTGATCCATAAGTTAGGCGGGAAAAATGCCCCCTATTGGTACTTACATTTGGACAACCTAGAGTAACACCAGTGGTCCCACCAGAATTGAAATTGAAACTAGTATCAAGTAGAACAGCTGATATAGTAGTCCTCAGAATAATCACATTAGTAATACAGCCGGTGAAATTCCTGTAATAATCTGTTGTCCAGGAGGAGAGCACATCTGAGTCACTATATGTAAAAATATGTAAATATTATTATTGTGTCAATTAGCACTTTATAGTTCCATATATAAGAAGCGATCAGGACAGTTTGTGCGTGAAAAGATAGTAGGGGTCATGGGAAGTTGGCCTCTCCCTGAGTGTAATTTCCATTTTTAGCGCCAACACCCACGAAAATTTTATCATTAAAGAGATGAGTCCAACAATTGGAGGTGACAATATATGATTAATCTGTATAACTAACGTTTCATCAACAGCTATGCGAGATATACCGCCAAATAGTAGAACATCAGCTTTGAATAAATCACGTCTCAATCCAGTAACCAATTCTGCTTCTTTGTTATCATAATTAATAATAGCTTTAACACCTCCTGATTGGAATAGTTCTAGTTCTACATCATAACGTGTAGATACCCTAACAAAAATATCATAAATGTGAGCCACTTAAGGTGGCAGTTGTGCCACAAATTTAACACCCTACTTGATAAGAAGATCTAATGTATAAGTAACTCTTGAAGCTCCATCATAAGCAATGTCGAATTTGAATTTTCTATCTCTTATGTAGAAGCTGTAAATGAACTTCTTATCTCCTCTATTTTTCTAAAGAAAATAATAACAAACATAACAATAAAGATATGTAAGTGTTAATTGGGTCACTTTGGGGCTATGGTGTAACCCATTTTAAGTGGAGCTACTTCACACTATTAGAATACAATGAAAACTACAAAAACAGGCTGCGAGGAACGCCGAGAAATGCTACCCCGTTCCCCGTTTCTAGAGTTCCGTGGAGGTTACACTGTTGTTCCATCCATGGACACCATTGAACCATCGGTGCCAATACTCACCCCAAAGGATGTCAGAATGAGACCATCATGTTCTTGGGGCGTAACAGTGAATTTAACGATTGGGGAGTTCTGGGTATTACGAATATACGCGTGTCCATAACCATAGAAGGAGAGACCATCTACATCAAAGTCTGCTTGAGTGTCTGAGTGTCTATTTTTAGAATAAATAGCTACTATTATCACTTGCTTAAGTACAGATGCAAGATATGATAACACAGGCTATAAGCACCATCCTCTGGATACCGGTTCTCATATATTCCTGTATATTAACACCGGCTATAAGAACATGTATTGCTACTCCTAAGGATGTTCATATAACCGGTATGCACTGTATTTAAAGGTGTCATACCTGATACAGTCTAATCCTGTCTGGTCTGTGAGGAAGTTCGTGTGGTATCTGGTGTCCCAGAGACTGTACAGGTTCCATCTGAGTGTGAGGGCTAGGTAGACACACCCTCTGAACTTATCCAAGGATTGGAGAGAGGTTGCTATCTTTAGAATGAATATGATTTTTAATAACATGTGTAACACAGCAATCCTAACCGGAAATCGCACATACGCGGTTACACACTGTTTGCATTATATTTGCTGGGATAAGAATCATTACTCCAATTATGAGGATCTCTAACCTCTTAACACGCCCCCAAGTGTGATGTTTGGGAAGTGGCAGGGGTAATGAGTACACAACTTACCAGAACATCGTCAGGATGTCCTCCAATATAATAAGCTGTATTAGGAGTAGGCTTGAATGCGAAATGATGCAAACTCTCTTCTGATAATGTAGTAGCAGTAGTATATGTTGCTGTAGGTGTCTTAAGTTCAAATCTGAAAGCACTGCCCACTCTAAACAGATAAATATTAATAAATAAAAGAGTAAACAATTCATGTGAATATTTATATCTTCCATAAACTTCACACCTAGAAGTGGTGATACATACCTCTTAATGCGTACAGTATACTTAGAATTAGAGCGGATAGTCTCACGGCTTCCTAGACTCTTTGAGAACTCTGTCCCCCCTATTCTTGCCCTGTACCCCATTACAGAATTAGCGGACACAATAGCTATATAATCTTCTGTATCCAGAGGGGACACATTTTCAGATGTGTCGAGTATAGCTGGCCCAGCGTAAAAGAACAAGAAAGTCGATTCAGAAAGACCTGTTCTAACTGGCTCGAAGTAGAAACTGAAATCTGTCGAGTAAGTAGCGTTCTCAAGTTGCTCAGTGGGAGGAGGTTGTAAGGAGACCACCATGGACCCATCTAACCGTAGCGGAGCCTTGGGGAGTTGTAATTTGTTGTGTACTCGGGATAACCTGGAGTATACCTTCTCCAGACGGGATCTGATATTTGAGTTACGTGTTTGAATATTGTTTGTTGTCCAAGCGAGATTGTTTAGTTTTGCGGATATTTGGAATGTGTTTTCTCTTGCATCAACACCTACAAACATGGATCAGGGTGTGAGGCACCATTTGACAAACTTACTAGTCCACCAGTGTCGCTGCGGTCCAATCCGTCCCTGTTTGTGCCAACTTACTTTGGTTCACAATAATATCTCTTAACTCTACTGTCTGTGCATTATAGAATGCTATCTGTGGTAACAACTCTTTAGCTTCTAATATATCAGTTATAGTAGAATTCACTAGAGCTTCTTGGTCAGACAGGGACAGTGTCTTTAACTCCAAGTCTGTACGCAGCTGAGAAAGGATAGTGTATTCATCTGTAAACAAAATTATGAATCTATAAAACAAAGTGTGTGTGTGTGTGTGTGTGTGTGTGTGTGTGTGTGTGTGTGTGTGCCCGCGCGTTTTCTCAGAGATGCCCGGACCGATTCGAACCAAATTTTGTGTGTCGACTAAGTGGTACTCAACCTTTCCAATCAAGAAATATTTTTCGAATCGAACCATTTTTGGACAAGATATGTGAATTTTTCACACCTCGCCCATATAAATCGATGCATTTTCGGAGGAATCTGATTAGCCAACGTTGGCGAATCAGATTCCTTCCTTCGTATAATACGCGTAGCGTTCGCAAACTCCAAAAGACAATACTGAGGCCCGAAGGCCAAAAAAGCATTCCGCAGGAACTAGCAGAAAAATCCGCCCAGAGGGCTGCGTTGCGGCTAGTCTGTATATAAAAGAGAAATTGAGATCCCCCATCACCCATGAGGTACTAAGGGTCTATGTACTCAGGTTGAAACCAGAACTAAAATATTACTAACCTTCTGCAAACTTGATACCAGCTCTTACCAACAGTTCCTCTAATCTACTCCTCAACTCTGATATATCTATACTCAGCTGATTAGCTGTATCAATATGTGGATTTATACTATTAAGCACATCAGCTGACTCTCTAATTAAGTTACGAGCTATTTCATCCAATTGAATTATAGTTAACCTCAACTCTGCTATTCTGTCGAAAATAGTGTCAGCCCGTATTCTCTCAATAAAGATATTCAAACGGTCCCTAGCTATAATTACTTCCCTTGCAGACTCAATAGGTGTCAAGATTTCTTGTTCTGTAAGAGAAAGAATCACAGAAGTATTTGGTATGTAGCGAGCCAATGAATTGATCGCTTGTAAGGTGATAACAAGCTCCTCCGCGTGAATCTCTGCCTGTAGCGTATAAAAATCAGCTGACTGGATCTCGTCAGTATTCAAGAATGCTTTCAAATCCACCTCAATGCTACGTAACACCTCTGTAAGGACACTATTCCTGTTGCTTAGCAAGTCGTTAAACTTAGTCAGCTGATATAGACAACCTTCTAGAGAGGTTATAAGGTCCGTTAAGGCGTCAAATAAGTTGTAGATGGTCACATTGAGGAATTGGAGGTCTCTGACTACAGATGAAATATTAAGAGCTATCACATTTATTTCTGTTATAAGATCTAGTATTATCAATCGTGACTGTTCGATTTCTGTGAACAGAAAAATTGAATTATTCGCGATTTCGAGGGAAAGCTCGATTTGAATTGAAAGTGTCCGAAATGTGGCATGAATTGTGTCGGCCTTGGTGTGAAATTGTGTCAGAGCTAATAGTGAAGTGTTAATGATATCCTTCCACTGTTCCACAACTGCCAACAGCTTAATTATATTAATTCGCGTCTCACTAATGAACAGGTGATTATAGATTATTGCAGAGAAGTTAGATTTTGCACTCAGAGTCCCAGATTGAATCTCAGTAGCAATTTCCTGGTGGGCTCTTAAACTGGTAACAAGACTGTCAAAATGTTCTATATGATAAATATGGATATAAAGTCAATAACAAACAAACAATTGACAATGCTCTAATTGGTATTTATGGATGTAAAACATCCCACAGGGCAATTAGACAATACAATAAGCTCCTGTTATAACATAACGAAGAGTCATCACCTCTTAAATATATCCGGGTTACTCTGCATATAAAGAAATGGGACCGAGAGCCAGAGTATTCATTATAACGAAAGTTTACTGTAGTACAGTAAAGCCGGATATAAAAACACCGGTTTCAAGAATACTCTTAGTGTAGTAATAAAATTGGTTCTTATTACCGGAATGTTGGCAGAATCGGGATCTATTATACTGTAGATGTGAGAACCGATTTCAATAAGGGTCATACCTCCAAATATGTTTTCATAACCGGCACTCACTGTTACTACATACCGGTTAGAAGAACATTACGTACAGTTCCTGACGATGCTCTTATAACCGGTATTCATTGTATTACTACCTTGAAGAGATATATTGAATTGGTTTAGAGTGTGATAGAAAGCTAATAGTTCTTGTTGTTGTTGAACTATCTGAATAAGGGTCTCGTCATTTCCATCTACTAGCTCTGAATGCTATAAACAATAGTAAACAATCAGCTGACACTCTTAGTTAGGTGTTGAAATGTGTCTATTAAATATGCCCAATGGAATATCAGGTATATGTAGAGGTTAAACCCTCAAATCTGATAGGCCGACACATTTGTCACCTTTCCTCATCGGTCAGATTTTATAACATATCCTTCAGGAACCATTTTACACTTACATGCCAAATTTCAAATTTGTAGCTCTTATTAGTTTATCAATAAACAAACAAACAAATGAGTCAACTCCCGCCATATTGAAGTGTGAATTGTACAAAATGATCCCAACTCGTCAAAGTTAACATATTTCCATTGGGGCCCCTTGAACTTCGATATAACAGGAGTTGTCTGTACTTACGAGTATAATTGCATCCTCAAATGTTCTCCTGATCTCCATATAAGCCTCCAACGGAGGTACAGATAATTCGGGGACACAAGTGAGAATAGGCACAGGATCAGGAAATGAATAATTGCTGCTGTTCCCGCGGAAAGTAAGTTCTATGGCAGACGTGTCAAACACGTAATCACGGACGTCATAATATAGCGAAACGAATTGGGACAGGAAATTCCTGATAGCAGGAAGGAAAAGAGGGACTGTTAGAATAAGAGAGTCGAATCTATCAGCCGTATAGTTGAAAGTGTTTGTGTGAGAGTCCAGGAGCTGTAGGAGGCTGTTAGTGCAGTTATCACATTCTAAACAATAATAAATCAGTTTACAAACCTGTCGCTCCAGGGGAGGTAGATGATAAATATAAAAAAGGCAATGGGAAGAACGATAGTTACTGTATAGAATAACCCCCATGAAAGACGCCAAGACAACAAAACGAATCAAGATCTAATACCCATATTGAAACATAGGGAGTACAAACTCGCTGAGGAACTGATAAAAGCATTCTGATGAACCAAGTTGTAATATTGTACAAGTGGCAGTCATTTCAAATTCTACAAGATAGTTGAACATTGAAGGGATAAATAATCTCATTTTTGTATAATAAGGTGTCGGGTAAGACACCAAGGCATAAAAGCCAACTTACCTGTAAGTTTTGTATAAAGAATTTGTAGTAAAGTTTGTAAAGCAAATAATAGGTAACTAATCTACTACTTATATCTGATTCTGAGTATAATGTTATGGGTATATTATAATTATATATTAAGCTAGTTATAATACAACCATAATGATATTATATTGAATATTAATTCAAAATACTATACTACTATGATATTGGGGAGCTATTTGATTATTCCTCGAGTTTAATTGGTTACGAAGGTGTTAAGAACTTACTTTTACATGAAAATAGTGGATCAGATGTCCTTGTGACATAATCCAGTATTTGATATCCCTCACAACATTCCTCACAATGTGTCCCGCAGGTATTACCGGTACAGGTACATTGATACTCAGTAGAAGTGTCCTCTAATAAGAAACAGTCTCTACCAAATCCGTTACAAGAACACTGTCCGTATACTTCTACTTCTGATATCGAGTGAAACTGTGAATTAAATTCGTTAGAATTATAGTTCTGATTACTAATATGACAACCAGAATTTTGGGAGGAATGTAGGGATATGTTTGTAGTTGAGGCGACCAAAACGACACTACACCCTCATATTCTAATATGGTTGACAACATATTATATAAATAGGAATGTAATACATACCTGTTGTTCAGGCTCAAGATCAGATTGATAGCTAAGAAGATTGATTCTAATAAACTGAGCTCTTCTATCCTGTGAATGAAACTAATTAATACAGTCAATTCCTGTTATATCGAAGCTTAAGGGACCGTGATAATTACTTAGATATTAGCGGAGTTCCCTATAACTAGAGATACATATGTTACTTTGACAGTTTGCATATATTTGGCAAAATGAGTTAAGGAAAATATTGGATATGTTTTGACATTTCTTTCTCATAAAAGAGGAAAAATCGTATTATTCGCATAGAAAATTAGAAACTAAGAGAAACAGTTACAAAGGGTAGGTAAGTATGAGTTAGAGGCCATATTTGTATGATTTAAGACTTTGATATAAGCGGGCATTTCAAGATATTCGTGTTAGACTTGAAAGGTGTTTTTACTGATAGAAAATCGATTTATTTGTGTTTTACTTGGAAAATAATAGCGAGACATTGATTGGCTAAAATTGACCAATAAATGCACTTTGTTTTCAAAATAAACAAAAACGAATAATTTAGACGAATACAATATTAATTAATAAACCCTCAAATCTGATAGGTTAAGAATAACAATTATTAACCAATAGATTATCAGCTATTAGCTAATTAAGAATTAATTAGTTTCATAAATGAAGTGAGTAGGAATTTGTTATAATTTACTATTCATTTTTAACCAATGAGATTACAGTGTATTACCTTGCTGACGTCTAGGGAGAGATCAGCCTAGAAATAATAAAATAATAAATACAAATATCCGGAAATACATTTAACACCTGCTCCCCTCTCCTAGTCCCAGCCCCTTCACCACCCAGGCCCCCAGTCCCTAACTTACTGTTCTCATAGAACGACTTATCTCCTCACAAAATGGAATTGAAACAGCTGCACAGTTAAGAGAGAAGAATGCAATCTGATTATAGTTGTATCCATCTTGTGAGATTTCAATAGACCAGTTGGATGAAATCAGGGAATCTGGGAATGTTACTGATATGCCTGTCACTTCAAATTCCTAGAAATTTATTTGTTTGTTAGTTAGTGCGTTTGTTTGTTTGTTAGTTAGTTTGTTTGTTGTTAGCTACCTGACTAAGAGTAACAATAATCTGGTACTTAGAAGTAACACCTGCATCTGACCGCCAAAAGGTTTCTTCGTCCCCGTCAATAATCAGAGAGGGGGTCTGATCCTGGTACGAACAGGGGTCCTCTCCACATGAGACCGATACAAAGGCCTGTTCCGCTAGGTTCTCATTAAAAGGGTGTGGTTGTGATTGGACACAAACCACAAAGAATAAAACCACCAACACTTTAGTAATTGACATTAGGTGCTAAATACAAAAATTGCAAGTAAAATAGGCGCCAAACCGAGGGAGCAGGGGTAATAGGCCACTTTTTTGGCATCCTCACATAGCAATAAAAACCCCATTGGGCTTCGAAAGGGACCTGAGCAGGATCAAAATCTCAGCTCCATCTCATATAGAATATTAGCGCTTATGTCCCGCCATAAAATCCCGCTAAAATCAACTGTTGAGTACAATTCAAGAAATATACCTAAACTACACATATATTCTTATATAAATACCTATGTGGATAGGAAGTAACTAAGGAATATCTCTGGAATGTTATCCACCTGTACCATATGGCTATGTATAAAGTTACACACAGTCTGCCTACTGGATATATGATTATAATTGAATTTACCACATTTAGTAAATTCCTGACATAATCAGGAATTCATTAGTTTGTTCTAAAACTTAATATTGGTTATGAGTGCAGAGTAGGGGCGCGCAAACTACAGCCCGCCTGGCTTAAGTTATTTTTGAGTATATCACCAAGAAAACCAATTGACAAACTAATAAGAATGCAGAATCAGCTGCATTGCTCTCATTATATTGTGTATTTCACATTTTGCTCGTGAGTTTCTCTAGTAAATTAGAACATGAAACATAGTCGTAGGTCAGTACGGCCCGCATAAAAATTTGGAATTAGAATCCGGCCCACGCAGAAAAAAGTTTGGCCACCCCTGGTCCAGAGCATTAAGCGCTACTCATTTTACGGATCGCGCTCCAGATCCCGCGCCTCAAAATAAGATCCCGAATCCGAAGGACCGCTCTTTGAAGCACTCTCCTTTAATGTTCTTTTCAGAATCAGTTGTCTTAAACTCTCCAGCACAAAAAGTTGGAGAGTTATGACTTGTGACATAAATATTTGCATAGTTTCCTAATTATTTCAATTTTCTAACCAAATGGAGAAATAGGTTATTCATTTTATTCCCAATACAGTGGATACCGGTTATACGAACATCGTCAGGAATTGCATATAATGTTCTTATAACCGGCATGTTGTATACAATGGGCATCCCTCATAGGAACACACTTGGGGATAGCAAAAAATGTTCTTATAGCTTAGATTACTGTATTGCCGGCTACGTTATACATTAATGTGTTATCGTATCCTGTGATCTCATAACCGACATGTTCTTATAACCAGTATGATCTCATAACCGACATATTCTTATAACCGACAAGTTCTTATAACCAGCATGTACTTATAACCGGCGTGTTCTTATAACTGGCATGTACTTATAACCGGCATGTACTTATAACCGGCATGTACTTATAACCGGCGTGTTCTTATAACTGGCATGTACTTATAACCGGCATGATCTTATAACCGGCATGTACTTATAACCGGCGTGTTCTTATAACTGGCATGTACTTATAACCGGCATGTACTTATAACCAGCATGTACTTATAACCGGCGTGTTCTTATAACTGGCATGTACTTATAACCGGCATGATCTTATAACCGGCATGATCTTATAACTGGCATGATCTTATAACTGGCATGATCTTATAACCGGCATGATCTTATAACCGGCATGATCTTATAACTGGCATGATCTTATAACTGGCATGATCTTATAACTGGCATGATCTTATAACTGGCATGATCTTATAACCGGCATGTACTTATAACCGGTATGTTCTTATAACCGGCATGATCTTATAACTGGCATGATCTTATAACTGGCATGATCTTATAACTGGCATGATCTTATAACCGGCATGATCTTATAACCGGCATGATCTTATAACTGGCATGTTCTTATAACCGGCATGATCTTATAACTGGCATGATCTTATAACCGGCATGATCTTATAACCGACATCTTCTGTAGTTTGTAAGGGTAGTAAGTATGTACTAGTCAACCGAATTGATGAATAAACCGGGAAGGAAGATACTCACTTAGCGGGATAAATATGAGCGCTACTTTTTTCGCGTTTTGGCGGGACATAGCATTCATTATGTTCCCGAAAATGTGGGACGATATTAGGACATATTTCCTGCACCCTATTGGTCTTAATTGTCCCCTTCAGGACCTTATTGTTCCCCTGACGAGTTTTAATTTCTGTTATTTTTAGTTTCTAATGGAGAAGTTGAAACGCCATTTTAATTTTCCATTTAAAAACAAGTCGCGACACAATTCGACCTCTTCCGGGGGTTTCTCTGATCCTCCACTCCCCTCCACCCCTATGATGTTCCCCAAACTATTCCCAGACAGGTCCCTTAGTGTCGATCAATCCACCCCGGTCCCGTCTAGATCCGGCATGCGTTCTAAGGACCGTCGTTTTCTAAGTAAGTCCGCTTCGCATGCTACTTGTTGTGATAAGAAAAGACAGTCCCTGTCCTCTTCCCTATGTCGAGACCATCCCCTCACCCCTATTCATATCCTAGACGGGTCTCCCGCTCGTCCCGGACACACACATAGACTCATATCCACACATTCAGTGCCCCCGTCCCCGTTAAGTGGTATCGACTCGGCCCCCGTTAGTCCTATGTCCGTATCTTCTAACGCTCCTTGGAACGATCCCTCCTTCCGTCAGATGTCCCGTCGACAGAGGCGCACCTCACTTACGGAGCTGGGTTTCGGACGTTTGGACACTTACACCAAACTCGAGAAATTGGGCGAAGGTACCTATGCGACCGTCTACAAGGGCAAGAGTACACTCACCCAGGGGATCGTGGCTCTCAAGGAGATCCGCCTGGAACATGAAGAGGGCGCGCCGTGCACGGCTATCAGAGAAATATCCCTCTTAAGAAACCTCAAACATGCGAATATTGTCACCCTTTATGATAAAGTCCAAACCGATCGATCGTTGACATTGGTATTTGAATTTGTAGAGCGCGACCTGAAGCAGTATCTTGAGGAATGTGGGAATTTTATGAACATGAGGAATGTCCAGTTGTTGTTGTTTCAGTTGTTACGCGGGCTAAAGTATTGCCATTCTAAGAAAATCCTCCACAGAGATTTGAAACCGCAGAACCTACTCATTGGGAGAACAGGTGATTTGAAATTGGCAGATTTTGGCTTAGCCAGGGCGAAAAGTGTTCCAACTAAAACGTATAGCTCAGAAGTGGTCACGTTATGGTATCGTCCTCCAGAGGTGTTGCTTGGGTCTGTGACGTATGATTCATCGATTGATATGTGGGGGGTGGGGTGTATATTTTGTGAGATGACATCAGGACGTCCATTGTTCCCAGGGTCGAGCGTAGATGAAGAACTTATTTTAATCTGGCGGATTTTAGGGACGCCAAATGAAGATGTTTGGCCGGGGATTTCTAGAAATAAAGAGTTCATAAACGGGAAATTCCCTGAATACCCGCCAGAGCCTCTCAGACATTTGGCGCCTCGTCTGGATCCAGCCGGGCTATCCCTCCTTTATAGCTTCCTTTTGTATAACTCCTCCAAGCGTATCAGTGCATGTGACGCGCTTAACCACCCATATTTTTATTCCCTCGGAACTGAGGTGTTCCAGCTCCCCGACACGCTTTCGATTTTCTCCCTCGATGATTTTGAGCTCCAGAGGAACCCTGGACAGCGGCCTCAGAGCTCGAGCCAAGCGGAGCTAAGCTCTCATCGGCGACCCAATCACTGTTATTCGCATTCTCTGTCCATGGACGAGACCTTTTGATAAGAAAATAATTACAGCTGTCATCAGCCTATCAGATTACAGCCATTAAGCCTACTTTAGCACTACTAGCCACTGACTGTTTTATTATATTTTTTCCAATGAATTTTAACACGTTTGGATTTCTGTTTAGAATCCCTATAATATTTGTATTTATGGGTTCACTTTTTTAGACCTCTTAAAGGGGTCTTATTCTTCCCTTAAGTGGGTCTTATGATCCTTTACGTGGGTATAGTTTATTAATTACCACTTACCCATGGGATACCCTAAAGTGTCCCCTATAAATGGTTGCATATATGACAGGTTCCGCTGTACCCATAATTTTTCCATTCCCCGATGAAACTGACAACAGATTACCAGATGATTATTTGTATTTAGTACCCGTTATAAGATGACGTCACGTCCAATGGTAGGTATTTACGGTGTCACAGAGGATGCCCAACAGCGTATTGGACAAACTAAACTACCGGGAGTATTCTCTGCACCCATTAGGAACGATATCGTTAAATTCGTTCACACGAATATTGCGAAAAATAAACGACAGCCTTATGCGGTTTCTTTCAGGGCAGGTCACCAGACAAGTGCCGAGTCCTGGGGGACTGGGCGGGCTGTTGCAAGGATACCAAGGGTGCGAGGGGGCGGAACACACAGGTGAGGGCAGGATCCATACTTTTGAGGGGTCCCATTTTGGGCCAATGTGTCGAAGTTTAATGTTTGAATATTTAAATTTTTAGGTCTGGACAAGCAGCTTATGGCAATATGTGTCGAGGTGGTAGAATGTTTGCTCCCACTCGTATATGGCGTAGGTGGCACAGGAAAGTGGCAGTCAACCAGAAACGTTATGCCATGACTTCAGCACTTGCTGCCTCAGCTCTTCCAGCCCTCGTTATGGCCCGCGGTCACAGAATACAGCAAATTCCTGAAGTACCTCTGGTTGTTAGCGACGATGTAAGTTTACCAAATCAATTAACTAAGCCACAATCCTGATTGGTTGAATACACAAATAAACTACTGTATTTCTCTATCAATTCAACCAATCAGTTATCAGCTATTAATAGGTATATCTTAGGTACAAACAATGGAGAAAACCAAACAAGCTGTACAACTCCTTAAGGGAATAGGTGCATACAGTGACGTGGACAAAGTAAAAGTCACAAAAAAGATACGGCCTGGCAAAGGAAAGTCCCGTAACAGGCGACACAAACTAAGGAGGGGTCCTCTTATTATTTATAACAAGAATAAGGGTGTAAGCCGTGCCTTTAGGAACCTTCCTGGTGTTGATATGTTGTCAGTAGATAGGTTGAATCTATTGCAACTTGCTCCAGGTAATATTTCCTTAGTTTATGTACTCATCCATAGTCCATTTAAATTCTTATATTTTTAAGTCAATGATATTGTCGAACTGCTAAGAGCTATGGACTTGAAATTTGTCACTTGTGTGTAGAGTGGTTCATCTTAAAACATATCCAAATTACTAAGCAATCCCTCACATATCTCTGAGAAAAGGTGTCAAATATGTCGACAAATCAGATTTGTGGATTTACCGATTGATATTGTATTGATGAAACTGATTCTTATAACTATAAATTGATTGGTTAATGAGGTGTTATTTTTAGGTGCTCATCTGGGTCGTTTTTGCATATGGACCCAATCAGCTTTTGAGAAGTTAGACAAGCTGTATGGTACCCAGAAGAAGAGGTCTGTCCTCAAGAAGGGGTACAGGTTACCCCGTCCCATGATGACTAATGCTGATGTTGGAAGGATAATTAACTCGGACGAAATTCAGCGAGTTTTGAGACCTAAGAGACTTCCAAAGCCTCATGATAGTCACAAGAAAAATCCGCTTAAGAATGATCTAGTTATGTTCAAGCTAAACCCATACGCTAAGACCCTTAAACGTAAAGCTCTGCTCTCCAAAATGAAGCATAAACCCAAAACTGTCCCCAAAAAGGCCACCGACAAACCAGCCGAGCCAAAGGTACAAGTAAAAGACACAAAAGAAAAAGTGGAACAGGCAGTCGAACCCAAGAAATAGGTTGAATGATTAGTTGAATAGAATTCGCATTAGTTTGGTAGGGAATTATTTAGTAATGTCTAGCATTGACGTAGGTAATTATTATTAATGTTACCCATGTTCCCATGGGTACAATAGGTACTCGTTAAATATATGAGAGACTTTGAAAAGTGGACCAATTGGTCTACTTTTGTCTGGTCTTCTGTTTATAGCATGTGTAACGCATACTCATCTAAACAGCTGAGTAATTGCGCCACATGCTAGTAACTTTTATGAAGTGGCAGTTAGATATATGGTAACATATCTACACCTCATGGTTGTATATTATTATACAGAATAGCGGGCCAACCCTTTTCATCCGTAGAATGTTAGAAGGAAAATCCTATTTATAGCATCGGTTTTGGGGAATTGTATTTGTATTTGTAATTTAATACATTTCAAGGTATTTAACCTGATGTATGCTAGGAATATACACATGATCATGTTTATCATATGTTTAATCATGTTTCACACCTTGCAGAGCGTTTCATATTCACAAGCAGTCATGAATTCGTTGATAACTATTGAGATATATCTCCTATGTAATAGCTATTGAATTACAGAACAAAACTGTAACTAACTGATAAGTGATAGTGTTAACAAACAAGTAAACAAGTGGGTACATGGCAGAGAGAGAAGCTGTAACACCAGACTCTATAAGTACTCTCATCTACGTGGATATGAGGGGAGAGACAGGAGGGTATCGAACAGACCTACTCAAGGAACAGGTCTCTGAGACTATGAGGAAGTTCATAATCTGCTCAAAATGTGATGGAATCAGTAAAGAAACTAAAATTACAGAAAGCAAGACATTCTGTAGAAATTGTACAGAGGGCAGAGGCGGGGAAGTTGATGGGAGAGTAGACGGGCTTGTAAGGGAACTGAAATGCAGATGTCCTCTATCAACACGAGGTTGTGATTGGTCAGGAAAGCTCCACAATATTGAGGAACACATGAATGGTTGTGATAAAGTGAAAATAAAATGTCAGATAGGATGTGGGGAGGTGTTACAAAAATGTGACACAATAGACCACCAGAAAGAGTGTTCCTTCCGAATTCAAGAGTGCGAGTACTGTAAAGAGAATGTAAGAGCAAACCAAGCAAACGAACACATTAGATTATGTGAACACCATCCAGATGGGGTTGTTACATGTCCTTATATGGAAGTGGGTTGTGACACAATTGAAATAGCAAGAAAGAATTTAGAGACACATATAACTCAGAATGTGGTTGGTCACCAGAAATTATTGCTACATGAATTGAATCAGCTGAGAACTGAGAACAAACAGCTGAGAGCTGATAATGAACAGCTGAGAGTTACTAATGAGAGACATGAACAGTCTATACAGTCACATGAACTGTCTATACAGTCGAACAGTCTGTTTTTACAGTCACGTGAACAGTCTATACGGTCGAACAATCTGTATTTACAGTCACATGAACAGTCTATACAGTCACATGAACAGTTTATACAGTCACATGAACAGTCTATTCAGTCACATGAACAGTCTATTCAGTCTCTAATGTCTACAGCTCGTTTTTATTACTGAATACATAGCAGATAGAGGTAAGACACTACAAGGAATTAGAATGGACACACGCGTATCGAAAAGGTGGAGCAGTTTATGGACCAATCTTCTATCTGGGACAATGTAAACTCAGAATACATCTTGTTGGAAGGCAGTTATATCTGCACACGTCCACAAAGTATGATGCTGATTATTGTGTAACGAGACTGAAGGGAGATAATGATGACGTCATAGACTCATTAACTATAACATACATACACCTCTACTATGTTAATTTATCTGATAACATTAAGTATAATATAAAATCTGTTAAGAAGGATACACAGCTTAAAGTAGGAGATGAGTATTGGATAAACGAGGGGGCACGTTTATTGAATAAATTAGATATGCTAACAACAGTGAGAATATTCTTTGATAAATTATGATAGATTTCTTAACTTTGTTTGTAGTTTGTTATTTATTTTATATCTCACACAATATATACATAAACATGTGTTAATATACAAGAGACTCTGCTTAATAGAGTCACTGGTTAATCGGGTCACTGGTTAATCGGGTCACCAGAAAGAGAAGTATACAAATACATTACTCCGGATAATCAGATCAACACCTGGGGTGAAGTTAAATAACAAATCCCTTCCTTCAGTCCGCACTGGGGAGCTATTATTAATACAAATAAGTAAATAAACAAATTCATCATGAATGACACTAATTAATTATGAAAACAACAACAAAACAATTAGTAATAAACAAACAAACAAACAAATAATTCAATAATACATGCAGATATGGCAAATGAATAGATACACCATGGATAATGCTACAGATCACAATTTCAACTTAGGTGTGAAATCTACTGAGGTGTAGAATAACATATATCCGTTCTTTGTCAGGACACTGGAGGTGGACATATCTCGCACTACACTGTCGTCAAAGGTATAAAACTTCTTGTTCGACGCATGACGCACGTACGCGGTATAGTGTCCCCCTTCAAGGTTCCCTGAATGGTTTGATACGGCGAATAGTTGGTATTCTGTGGGTTTAAGAGGTCCAAGTGTCATGGGTGCTAAATTCAAACCGGATAGGGGGAAATTAACGTTTGTGTCCAATTTCTGTTTCCATTTTCCGACGTATGAGAATCTTTTGAGGTGTATAAGAAGGACAGGAGGTAGGCGCCATATCTCCAGCTGTTTAGCTGACTCCCTGTGTGTTTTACAACGCGCGCAAAACCAGCTGTTACTACCTGACACCTTTTCCACCTTTGTGAATTGTTTCACACAATCTATTAGCGTTACATTAGCTGAACCAGGGATTGGGACAGATAAGTACATGAATGCCTCGAAAGTTACCGAAGAAAATCCACATTTTAGACAAGTTAAAGTGGATCTAAACTGTCCTTGGAAGAGGTCGACAATTATGGAATCGTTTCGTTTGAGATGGTTCTCCCAGGAAATCTGGGAGGCCTTTACATCTGGCACCCCTTGATTGTCCTGTTCCAATATATACTCTTTTCTTAACACCTTATTTAAATCCTCATGTAATCCATCCAATAGAAATGCAAGGAATTCCTGAGAATCGTGTTGTTGTGTACCAGAAAATTGGGGGGCGAACTTAGACAGCACCCTCTTAAAGTCCTTGGGGGCGATACTCTTATAGTTACCCCTCCATAGCGCTTGAACAAGGAAGGCGAACTCCTCTGCTATCTCGCCTCCCATTCCAAGGGGGTTGACAGGATTGACATGTTGAATAAACCTCAGAGATATGAAGTATTCCGCTAGTGGATATGCGGCAGACAGACACTGAATTATAGAATTCATGAAACAAGTGTTACCCAGGTTCTTAAGACCCGTGAGTGCTTGTCCCATGCCCCCATAGGAAGGATCGAAGGCTCGAGATTTTGATTTCGATTGGATGCGAGCGAGGATTTGTGGGTAGTAAGGATTTGAAAGTGCGGGGTTTTTTGTAGCACGTGATGGTATTTCCGGTGTCTTAGGTGTTGGTTTAGTTGACCTATCAAATACGGGGGTTTGACCTGATGCGGGTGTGTGTTTAATTGTGTCGTTCTGGTTGAAAGAGCTCAATAAAGCTCCTTTGGTCTTTCCCTGCATAATATTGGGCTGTTGTGACACAATCCAAGAGGTTGGAGGGTTCCAATGTGTCGTTTTAGTTGTGTCGTCTTGATAGTAGAACCGTCCGGTCGGAGAGTCGAATAGTTTCCTCCAGCCGACGGGGAGTCCGTGATTTAATTGCATCTGAGGAACGGTAGTCTGCTCAGGTGTGAAGTGGTGAGAGGGATTAGATGCTTGTGATTGTTGTGCCTGCTTTTGTTGTTCTAAAACTAATCGCTTCACTCTCTCAAATTCGAATTTTTCTCTTTCCAATTGCATTTTACCCTCTGCGACCTGTCTCTTCTCCATGTCCAGTTTTGTCTTCTCCTGTAGGATGTTCCCCTTTTCTATATTTATGCTCTCCATTTCCTGTCTCAGTTGTTGTTTTGTTTGTTGTTCCAGAGCTATTAGTTGATGTTGTTTAGCTATTAGCTCTTGATCAGCTCTCTGTTTCTCGTTAGCGATCTCCTCTAACATTCGGCGTTTCTGTAACTCGATGTCTCTTGCTTCAGCCCCAGACTGCTGCTCAAGGACTCGTACCTTCTCCTCCAATAGGTCCTTCCTGGCTAGTTCAGACTCCAGGGCCCTGAGTCTCATCTCCTTCTCCTGGAGTTCTATCTCCATCTGTTCTGACACCTTATTAGCTTCCAGCTGTTGTGGAGTAATAGCTGATTCTTGAGTCAGCTGATTTTCTGGAGGAATTCTTACTGTTGGTTCTGGTATGACAGGAATAGGAGCTAGTATGGGATCAGGAGGACGTGATATTGGAGGAGGTAGGGGGACAGGAGGCACGGAAGCACGGGGTAGAGAGACAGCTGTCTCATATGAAGGCGGACTAGGAATGGGACCAATTGATACCCGGGGATTAGGGATATCTAGTGAGGGAGGGATGTGATTGGTTACATCTGGAACTATAGATGAATTTGGTTCTGGAACTATAGATGAAATTGGTTCTGGAGCTAAAATATTCTGAACTGTAGAAGGAGGAATCTTATTGGCTGATAGGTGAGATGGTTTAGGTGGGATAGTAGGAGGTGAGGTGTCATTAACTGGAACTAAATCTGATTCAACAACATTTTGAGTAGGTAACAAAGAGTCTCTAATTTCATTGGCTAATTCATCAATAGAATTATCACCATTTGTTGACACTTCTGGTGTGAAAATATTTTCACACTGTTTACGAGTTGGCGAATCAATCGTAGGAAATATTACCTCATCATTTGGTGTAGATATATCAACCAATTTGGAACTGGAACCATCTGAAAACATTGGATAATGTAATTTCCAAGATTCATATCCTCCATCTAATATCCTTGGTGCCTCCTTAAGTTCATTATTTGTATCGAATTTATATAAAGTGTCTCTTAGTTCTAGTACTGGTTTATCAACACCAGCTGTTAGTTCCTGTGAGTCTGCATCCATCAGGACCAACAGGACACTGTTTAGTTTCATATTGATACGTGATAATTCCAGTTTGATATAAGATAGGGAAGTAGATAATAAAGGCTTATCAGTTGGAAGGAATATGACTGGTAGCTTGATAATAATCCCTTGGTTCCGGTCTTTGACACTTCTGCAATCAATAACAACAGCTAGAGGGGGCTTAGCTGATAGAAGCGAGTAGGCATCACTCGGGGTAACAAATGGACCCTTCACCTCCTCTTGGACCTCAGCTGGTTTCGGTGTTAGAGCCGGTTTGGACAGGTTCTCTTGAGATGATTTCTTTTCCTTATATCTCTTCTGTAACTGAACCTTTAGACCTTCACACCTGTCAATTGATGTCATAAACTTCTCTATTGATATCAGCTGATTAAACTTGGAAGGTGATTTTGAGTAATTATATGTTTTTTTACATTTTTCAACTGAGTTAATATATCGCATAAACAGGACGAATGATTTCTCCTCGTCTCCTTCTATCCAGAGCTCTTCTGCTTTACTGAAAGCCTTCTCTGCCACTTTCAGGTGTTTCTCAGGGTCGGAATCCCGGGGGATATCGACTTCTCCTAGCTTATGGAGGTCCTCAACACAATTCCCCAAATATAACACTTTCTTAGAGTTTGTAGGCATAATTAATAGCTAATTAGATTATCTAATAACGAATATAACAGCTGACTTAATTAATATAATCTATCTGGAACTAACACCTAAATAGTGGCCGTTATAAACATGTTCCCCTTATTCGAGCGGACCCGTGAGGTTCCTCAACCATGAACTCATACAAACAAGGGGACATATACATTGAGTCTTAACATCTGGAAATTTGTAGAAATCAGCTGTAATAAAAATCATCCCGGTTCTTTAGTGATATGTACTCCCTTGTTCCAACACAGTTACACCCAGAGGTTGTCTACGAGCCAGTTCAGTACCCAAAAGGACACAATGTGCCAACCGTGAGACTCAATACAGGATCGATATGTTACCCTCCCAAGAGAGGACCTGCAAGAAAGAGCGCCGACCCAGAAATTCTTGTATAAATCACTGATTACACCCATGTAAGAGGTATAAGGAATGGGTACACGAGTCCAATGGTCCAGAAAACAGGGAACATGAATTCCCCCCAATATGTGTCAATTGTATTTACCCCTGTTTATAATATCAACAAACACAAACAAACAATCAAATAGCATTCTGTATTTTAGGAATGATATCCTTTCTAAATAAATCAATAATAATTGCGGTCTTAGCTGTTATCTTAGCAACGACATTGAAGACAAGATATTCGTTATCAAATTGGAAACTCAACTGTAAAACCTGACGAGTTTTGAAATAGGTGACAAGTGTTTCTAAGCGGGGCGGAGCGGCCTGTTGTTCATTGCTCATGAGTAGTTGGGCATGTTGGCACTGTCTTATGAACACCTCAGCTAGAGAGGTCTTAGGAGGGGGAAGGGATTGGTTTTTGCTTGTGGGAGATTTTTGAGTGAGTAGTTCGTAAGATTGTGTATCGTATATCGTTATCGACTCTAAACCCTCTATGAGATTGAATATGTTAGCTAGACAAGTCTCTAGGTCCATATGACTGTTCGCAACAATAATTTTTATTATCAAATTCAGGAAACAAAATTTGTAAATTCAAGGAGGGAAGGACCAATTAGGGAGACAGGAGAATGGTTCACAACTACCTGAATTAGCCCATGAAGTAGTTTATGGGATTATCATAGGCCTACGGACGAATACAGGTCCACAGGGTCTCATGGGAGGGGTACACGGAATGTGCGAAAGTTAATATAGGGGATCAACTGGTGAAAAAGGCTACAGGTGCAAGTTATGATGAATTTTTGAGTGCTACATAGAGAAGTAGCCAGAGTAGAGAACATTCCACATGTGCCGCACCATCGTGCGGCCATAGCTACCCCTCTAGCTACATAACACCTATCTGACCATATGACCAGGTTGCAATCCTCCTAATCGGGCTATGATTTACGACGTAAAAATAGATCACCTGGCAGGGACTCTTAGGATTGGATACCCAGGGCCGGGGCGACCATGGCCAGGATAAAATTATGGGGTAATTCCCGATTTGACACAACATATTATGGCTAGTCAGACAATAGTGCCACACTGCCATTATGTGCCAAATTCCCTATTTTGTAGCATATGTAATATTGAATGACAGAAATAAGCAAATTCAATGCATTGAATATTCAATATAATATGATTATGGTTGTCTTCTAACTAGCTTAATATATAATTATAATATACCCATAACATTATACTCAGAATCAGATATAAGTGGTAGATTAGTTACTTATTATTTGCTTTACAAACTTAACTACAAATTCTTCATAAAAAAACTTACAGGTAAGTTGGCTTCTATGCCTTGGTGTCTACCCGACACCTTATTATACAAAAAAGATTATTTATTCCTTCTAAACTTTATTTATTGTTTTTTTACTTTGTTTCATGTTATATCAATTTGTTTGAATTCTAGTTGGCTTAGTTCACACTTCGTTTCCACTTTGCCTCGCCTTATAGATTTCCATATATGTAGTATTTTGTCTCATTCTAGCGCTTAAACTGTCTATAACAGCTCATTAAGTGGAATTTGTTGAATCCTCTCTTGATATTATCTGAATTGTAATTAGTAAATCTATAGAATGTTGTTTGTGATTACACGAATAGTTTATACAGTTAACTCCTGTTATATCTAAGCTCAAGGAACCATATTGGCCCAATTTTACACTACGATATAAGCGGGTATTTGTATATTTTCGTGTAGTGAGAGTTGATTGAATTGTGTACTTGCCAACTTGAGTGAAGAAAAAAGTGGGACATACCATCAACACAGCTGTTAAGTACATAATATTGTTTATCACAACTCCAAATAGTTAATAAATACAAAAGCAGATACATACATACATAACACTAATCTTCCCACCAATAACTACGTGCAAATATCTTCCGCTTATATTTAAGCACAGCGTTAGCTATAGCTGGATTAGGTAGCAAATCTTGAGGGTCCAGATCGGTGTTAGTAATAGGATCTGTACCCTTGTCCTTGATATGCTGTAGTATAGCTAGTCTCTCATAGGTGTTACCATCAGGAGTGATAACTGGGGTGTCGAATAACTGAGTAGTAAGGGTACACATTAACGCGGGAGGATGTGTTACAGATTTAGAGTTAGATTTGACGTGGAAATCTTCCTCAATTGTTGCAATACTTCTGTCAGTCAGACATGTAATTAACAACAAATTACTGACTGTTTGTTTGTACAGCTGTTTATACATCAAAGCTATTTCTAACACCTTACTTCTCACAGAATGACTTTTGATTGGTTCAATTAGCATTGAATAAATGCTGTCAATTATTTGACGTAATGTGACGTCAGTAGTGTAATCCTCAAATATGATTGGATGACACACAAGACCAGAAGTGGTCACATTTGGATGATAGAGAATAGTTAGAAATCTCAGTTTAGGCGGGAAAAGTGGAAATCTCTCTCCAAAAACCATTTCTAAAATAAGAACACTGTTCTCATAGGGGTGTTACTAGGTCCTTGTATGAATATAAACCAATTTAATATATTGTCGTGTTTTGTGTATATTTTACAATAAGGATTAGGACTCCTGGCGTATGCACTCACTCTACGTAGAATGTGTAAGCTATACAAATTACCGTGATGGAACATTTCTTCATATTCCTGTCTTTGTTGTTGTGAAGTTTCGAAAAATTCTTCTGTTGTTATTAGCTTGTTAGAGAGTTGAATTGAAAGTTTATTGTATGTAGAGTCCTGTATCTCTGTCATAGGTAATAATCTATCCTCGATATATGAACCATACTCCAAACATAGATGAGTTGTAATACTCCCTGTACCTGTTGTTGAAATATGTTTAGTTAAGGTAGGAAAGTTTAAAAGGAGGCCATTAGATAATTTGGAAAGTCTTGCCAGATTGTGTGCGAAATCGCGTGACATAACTATGCTGCTTAGCATACAATAAGATTTTTGTAATTTTCGTTCAAATGAGTTAGTCTTCGCTCCATAATACTTATTGTTAGTAGCAGCATTTGTAAATAGATATATCTTAGTTTGGAGGTGTTTACTGGGACTATAATAGTTGTCAATACAGAATTCCAATGCATTCATTATTATGCCATTAGGGAGCCTTCTTATTGGAATTGGATTTGGTTTGTATTTATTAACAGCTTCTTTCAGTTTATTCAAAACAGAAACATACTCAAAGGTTGGTTTGTGTAACTCGAAGATCCCATTGGGGAACTCGTAATCATTAGACATGACCATAGCACCTAGTAAATACTTGCATTCCAATCCTATAAGACGGTTGACAAGCATCTCTATAAGGAATAGAGCAGCATCAACTTGTGATAAGACAAGATTAGGTTCACCGTGTTTAGGCTGTGTGTATTCTTCAAAGAATAAATTCATATCAGCACTAATATCCAGGATAATTATAATCTTAGGGTGTTGCTTAGTGTTAGAAATCTCTAATTTTTTGGCTATCGTAATATCATAAGGATTGTAGGAATGACAGATACCATCTTCTGGAGAGAAATAATCAAAGTATCCGTATTTACCATTAGTCCTTCCTAGGAACACACAGGGATTACTTAACCCATTAATTAGAGGTAACATTAATCCATAAGGGACCTTCTCTTCAATATATTTCCTGTATAACTCCATAGGATGATGTAACGGGAATCTTGATAAAACTTCAGATGAGAAATGGTGTAACTGTGTCTTAGGAATGTAGCTATAAGCCTCATGGACTGTGGAGATGTCTCTCCATGTAATTACAGTCTCTTGGTTGGGAGGGAAGGCCCCGATAAGTCGACGCATCTCATCGTCCTTAGGACTCTCTCTAGTCCGTTTGGAAATGAAAGTAGTCTCATAATTCTCAGAGATAGCGTGGTTAGCCTCTACATGTTCTTCAATATGTAACCAAAGCTCTGGGAAATGTGAGATAGGAGATTGATCCACTTTACTATCCAGTAAGGATACTGTAGTTATTATCCCTTCATTAATGGCTACTCTATGAGGTAGAGTTACAGCTGATTCAGAGAATAACAGAAAGAGAGCATAGACTAAAGGAGGAGAACATGAGATCTTTCTAATAAGTCCTAATCTCTGTTTCAACCTATCTCTATCCCCTGTATGCACATGCTCCTTCACCAGATACAACAGACGTGAATTGAATATGTTGAAGTGAGCGAGGTAATTAGAAGTACAAGATGAGTAAAGTTTAGTATTAAAACTATCTAGAAATTCAGTTCCGTTATATTCACTCGCTATAGAGAATTGTAGTTTACGTTGGGGAATAGTGCTCAGTTTTACTTCTTCATTCTCGACTACCTCCTCTTCGATATTTGTGTATTCATTGAGCCCCCAGATTGTCAATGAATCATAAGGAATGTGTAATTCAAGCGACAGAGCTGTCTTCAAATCACAAACAAATACGAATTCCTGATAGAATTTGAATGAGAATTTAGAAGTACTATTTCTTAGCTGGATGGTCACTACAGTCCCCTTAGCATCTACATCACTCACAAACTCATATTTATGACTTAACACCTTTTGGTAAACATACAATAATTCATTTTGTTGCAGGAACCACTCAGAAATTGGTCTCACAAACACCATTGGACTGTTAGCAAGAGGGTAACCTGTCTTAGAATATATTTCAATACTTCTAAAGCTAATTTTATTAGTTTCATTCTTTAACACCTTATGAATACTATCAACCAGCTGATAATAGAGAATTGATTTGTTAACCTGTATAGGGAACCTCTTATCAAGGATGACACCTTCTAGATCCAAGAGTTTAATGTTTAGATATAACACCTCTGAGGTGTTTGTAGTAACATGAGTATCAGGTGTGATAGGGGGAGGAGGATCAGTTGAAATAGTTTGTACATTCATTTCCTACAAACAACAGTACTAATATTAATTGAATGAATTTGTTAACATTCTAACAAACTACTATTCGTCATATGCAGTAGACACAAATACCAGATGGTTCATACATGTGTTAAGATAGCTTATTGTATGTCACTAACCTGAAGAGTTGGTTCACATAGTCTCACAAACCTCTTAACCTCAAGCTTAGACAGCCCTACGAGCTGTCTCAGAGACTCTGGATCCTTTAAATACTTTCTAAACTCAAACACATCACTGACCTGAGGTATAAACCTCTCTCTATACTCAGTGAGACGTACCTTCTCCAAAAATAAATCGATTTTATCCATGAATGCAGGAATAACATTTAATTTCAATGTATTAACTATTCAGAAAGATATGAGATGAGTAATGTGAGTATTCCCACAGGACATATACACTAAATATAGCGTCATATCAAGTTCCAGGTATTAGGCCATCCTATTTAAATGTGATTTACATCGATTTGTAATTATTCTATCAATTCTATGGCAACTAATACTAAAGGAGGTGTTGGCCTAAAGGAATTCCTTGAGGCTCAGGGGCTAGAAAAATACGAGGATACATTTAAACTCGTCGGTACTAGGAATATGGACGATCTGGTGGACTTTGACTTAAATATGTTAACAGAGGATATCTGTATGACAAAGCTGGAGGCGAAGAGATTCCTTAGAAAGCTCACTGAAATGTTTGGAGGAAAGGTGAGTGCGTAACTAAGTATCATATTTATTAAGAACATATTTGCAAATTATACGCATACGTAGTGGCGGTCTCAAATCCATATTTGAAATAGATAGTTAACATCTGAACAGTCAGGGGAAATCATAGTCTGTTGATAGCGGATCTCAAATGACAAGATTCAATCTATTAAGTCCTCCATACGTGATGTAATTTTATTGTATACAACAAGGCAACTTGCACGGTATACAATGCTGCAGGAAAATACTAGAATCTGTTCCTATGACGTTATGAATTAACCCATTTTAGGTAAATAATTTCGCGCCAAGTCTAAGCCAGATCGAGCCTGATCTGAGTGAAATGAACGATAAAGCTTACAGAATGCAAACTCGTAGGGAGAAATTAGACATCCAGTATATGCTGCTAACCACCCAGACCCCGGATAAGAGAACTATAGGCCCTCTTAACACGAACCAAACTCTGTACTGTGATCTAGTTAACCGTATCTGCATGCAGGAGCATAATGAGTTAGGGGACGATTTGACCGTAGAACTATACACATGTGAGGGGTATCCATTAGCAACAAGGCCTATATCTTATATCAGCAAGCTATCTGATTGGTGCTTGGAGGAATACCCAGACATTCCAATGGTCTATGCTATCCCTAGGTTAATATGCTATAGTGATAAGATAGCAAGGTACACACAGGCAGATACATTGTGTAGAGGGAATGATACTATTCTAATTAGGAATAAGGAATGTGGATTAGAACCAAGAGGTATACAAACGGACTGTAGCATAGCAACGTATTATCAGCTGATTAAACGGATACAGGACATGACTGGCATACCGGGACATTTGATACAATTGTATCGAGACGATACGCTAGTGTATTCTTCTAATGATGTGGTTCTGAGTGACTTAAATATTGGTAACCAAGTGGCGCTAGAGATAAGACCAAATAAACACTTTTGGAGTTTGGGAAAAGATAAGAATTTTAATATTTCTGAATGCAAACCAACATGGTACAAGGAACAGAGTTCATACGGGGCCTCTTTCTTCTTCAGTTGTCTTTACGCGCTATCTGATTGGATGGTGGAACAAGAACAGGTCAGGAATGGTATACCTTTTAACACCTTAGGACACCTCAGGGGTATCACAGGGTGTCCCCCATTGATTCATTCCCTCCATCTCCTCTTCACGAGGGAGGCCCTATCTCTTCCTCATCGTGTTGCTATACAGGAATGTTTAGTACAAATTTTCAAAGTTATCAAACCTAAAACCCCTAAATTGCATATGCCTGGAACGGTAACCATAGAAACGAGTCAGGTAACGGAATATTCAAACTATTTTTGGGTATACTTCATAGACCACGCGAAACCAGGCCACCAGAACACAGAAAAGTACGACAAATACCCTCTAACCTGCTCAGAGACCCATCAGCGTATGACAGATCCAGTAAAGGTCCGTGATAATAACGGGATGGATCATTACGTAGAGAAATCTATACTTAATGAATCAACAGAGCTAACAATGATACAATATCTCTACAACTATAAACGTATGGTAAAATCATTTATTACTGACGAGGCTGTTGTCTGGAGATGTACAGCTGCTCCTACCTGTGGGATAGACCTCACCGGAGAATGGAAAAACCTTGAAAGGAAAACCGACAAGTACTCCGTATTATGTGTACAAGCACCCCTAAATGTGAAGGCGCCACAATGCAGGAAATCAACAATGATAACAACAGATGATGGTCATATCGGTGTTTACATCGACACATCTAAAGACCCAAACAAACCACATGTATACTTCCAGGTGACAACAGGGGTATCTATCTTATTCGACGCTGATGACATGGATAGACAGATCAAAGAAAATCCTCCAGTCTGTTTCAGGAAGTTGAAAACCTTGACAAATGTTATGAGTCATGGGATGGAGGGTATCACCCGAGATCCCGTGGAGATCATTATGGTGGTGCTAGATGTCAGCGGTTCAATGACCTTCCCTTATCTCGACGGGAAAGCTAAGTTCCATTCTGTTGTGGAGGCTTTTGAAGCATTTTGCAATAGGACTACTGCTTACGATCTGAAACACGTGATTGGATTAACTTTATTCGCTACAGATTCTAAACTACAATATCCCATATCAGAAAATTTTAGAGCCTTCAACAGCGAATTCACTTCATTCCCGCCTGGTAACAGTACATCTGTCTATAACGCGATACGTTTCGCAGTACAAAGAATGAATAAATTCGTGTCACGACACCCTGAGTTACATGACGTTTCAAAGAGGATCTTGTGTCTAACAGATGGTTATGATAACAACTCCACTGTAACAGCTGATGAGGCTGCTCAGCTGCTAATTGATAGCCAAGTGACGATGGACTGTGTCCTTCTATGTGAAGAAGTAGTAGATACCCATGCTATAGCGAAAGCTACAGGAGGATACTCCTTCAAACCAACAGACACGAAAGAACTCCTTAACATATTTGAAGAAGAACCTATGCTATCAATGAACAGTCGTCTTAATTGTATACCTGCTTATGTGACAGGAGAGGATATCAACCTTGAAGCTCAGGCAGCAGAACCTATTGATACCCAATTGGATCACATACTCCCTGATAAATTAAACTTACCCGTACAAACAGCTCAGAAATGTTTAGCACGTGCACTCATCAATAAACACCTAGCTTGCAATATAAACACAGATTTTACGAAAAGAATTCTCCAAGAGCTCTCCTACTATCAATCTTCATCCACATCCAGCATTTGAAGTGTTCCCCTGTGAGGAGAGCGTAGACTTCTGGAGGATCATCATGTCCGGTCCGGATGGCACTCCTTATAAGGAAGCAACCTTTGAGCTGTTTGTAGAATTCAAAGATGATTACCCATCCAAGCCTCCAAACATAAGATTCATTACTCCTATATATCACTGTAATATAAACAGTGCTGGTAGAATATGTCATACTATTCTTGATAGGTTCTATGCACCAGGTGTCAGGATAGGAGATATCTTCAACCACGTGTACGGATTACTGATAGATGCGGAGCCTGATGATCCGCTAGATAGTGTGAAAGCTACAGAGCTGAGGTGTCATAGAGACATGTACCTTCAAAAGGCATTTGACCATGCAGATATTAATGCACGTGTTAGGACCAAGAGAGATGTACGTATTGACTTACTAGGGAGTGACCAAGAGGTACAAGTTAATTACCCTAAGCACCTAGTGTGTCCCTTGACCCTTGATCTATTCGTTGACCCAGTAATTACCCCAGATGGGGAGACATACGAGAAGGAGGCCATTCTAGAGCACCTGAGGACCGGTAAGAATTATGACCCATACTCCTATAAGGAGCTAGATGAGAAGGACCTCAGGCCCAACAAAGCTGTGGTGTCATTCGTTCAGACGTACAAGGATGAGATCGAGAGGGGTGGACAGTTGTAAAAGTATAGTATATAACTTGAAAAGATATTTAGTGTTTGTATACTTATTTGCTCATTCATAGCATTGCTATGATTATAAGAATTCTGTAAATATTACTTAGCTGTTATTTGTATTATTAATAATATAACAAAATAATTAAACTCTCAGGGAAATGTCTAATCTGTCATTAAACAGATTCTGCTGTGTTTATTGATTGTATTAATCATAAATATAGAAATATATTTGTTTATTTAAACTGCTAATGATTTGTTTATTTATCGTAATTATGAGATAATAACTTGTAGACATAAATACATTATCAGTAGAATTAGTATTGTAAGCAATTATTCATGTTTTCTTTGTTCAAATCGAAACGAAAGGAATCTCATTTGAATAAATAAAATCCAATGTTATTGAGACACAATATTTGCAGTAATTGATGGTTAGCTACTTCCAACGTATATCAGTCACTTGTCTTAACACACTATTTTAGTTCTTGTGTGAATTTGCCTTGGATGTTGTTCCAGCGTATATTCGTGTCCTCCGGAGGAGACTTCAGCTAATGATATCATATAAGGTAAAAGATTGCACAACGCAGGCTCAGGTCTCACTTTATACCAAAACCCCCTCCAATAGTACGTACATGTACTTATAGTCAAATTTCTTGACTCAAAGTCAAAACATACATTTCTTACGTTGCCCCTTGAGCTTTGAATTATGAGATTCCTTATAGCTTAGCTAAGCTCTAGTATAGTACAGTTTTTTTGCAATACAAAAACACCATACCCTCATTTGGAAAGGTGACTTTTCATTATTCCGAAAATGACCTTTCCTAGAAGATAGAAAAGCTAATACACAAAAACTGTACTACAGTATTAGCTGAGCTTTGTATAAGCTATTTGTTGAATTATAACTTAATGCATAACTCCCTATGCGTTGTGAATTACTGATCTCTAGAGTTTTGCATGTATGCAACTACGCTACTACAAATTTTCATTTTATTCTCCGCATAAAAACCTCTAAGCTTCGTTGAGGATCTTATTTACTCATAAAGCCTCAAATTCAACATCTCAATAACTTGTGATATCCATGGTTTATAAACAAAAGACACTCTCATTGTCGCCATGTTTCCTTGTGGTATATCTAGTCTAGCTCGTTATATGTTGTTATTGTATGCTTCTTCTTACAGCCTTATAAAGCACTAGACTATTGAATCTCAGATATTGTAACTGTTTCCCTTCATTCCTATGCTAATTATACAATTGTTTCCCTCATTTATTTAAGAGAACAAAAGCCTAACATTTCCCATATAGTCATGCTTCTTCTGGAAGTTTGTGAGTAATTGTCCCGCTGTGAACTCAACACGAATATGCTAGATCTAATTATATTTCCTAATGGATAGATACCGGCCTCGCGACACTTTCCCGCTCAATTATGAGAAAGATTGTGCTATGCCTTTCTCTCTAAACCTTGAGGTGTTTATAACCAGCCTATTACATTCCATAATTACAAATGGTTTTCTATACAAAATAGCAATTTTACGCTAAAGAGCTTATAGTTAGAATTCAGTGGATGTCGGTTATAAGAACACCGTCGGCAACTGGACTTAGTGTTCTTATAACCGACATCTAATGTATAAACTACAGGAGATGCAGGATATAAGAACACGGGGATTCTGTACACACATTTTCGACGTTATTCTTCCAAGGATGTCTTATCCTGATAGTAAAATGCCTCCATTGAAGGGGAATTGTGATATTCGTCGATTACTTTAATCCGGGACGTGATACACTCCTTTAGTGAATGTTTACGGGCTGTCAAGAGGGGAATGTTCTCCCAGGGACCCGAAATATGGGTATTAGCTAACCAATTTACCGAGTACCCCTCTCTGAACTATTATATTTTGGTTTCATATTTGATAACTTCTCCACAAAGCTTCGATGTCTAGCTTCCCTCAGAAGAAAACCACCAAAGTACGCAAGCACTGGACTCAAAAACTCCACGAATCAATAATCCGTAGAGATGGTAATAATCAGTTTCACTTGGAAATAGACGGGGGAGCTTCACAAGGACTGTTCCCTCTTATAATTAGTGCAGACCAATCGAGGGTAAGCTTATGAGGAATATTATTATTTCAACTATTAGCTGTCCCCCTGCTATTTTCCTTATTTATAATGTTTAGCGAGTTTACATTATGACACCCTTTTAACCTTAGATGTCTTATTCTATTTTTAGATCAACTATGAGTCAGGGAAGGTGTTGCCAGGAGAATTACTACTAGAAGTTAATAACAAGAGAGTTGCTGGAATGACTGCTCGTGACGTCACGTCTCTCATGAGGAGGGCTACTGATCCAATATCTCTGAAAACTGTAAAACAGAGTGAGTTATCAACCAATCAATTGCTGTCCTTACATCTGATTGTAATATGCATATATAGGTTGTGAATTGATTGGCTTACTTTATTAAGAATTACATATGGTAGCATTGGTTGTGGAGTGCATCCTCAGGGGGCAAAATTATGTCCCATTTTGGACCAGGGATATGCATTTATTTGTTTTTTGTTTATTTTAGATTCTACAATAACAAAGGATATTAAGATGTATCTTGGTACCAGATTCCAGAAGGATTCAGTAGACTATGAAGTACAAGAGTGTATCCGTAAGAATTTATATGTGAGAACTACACCATGTGAGTAAATTCATGATAATTTGATTATGATTGATTGTGACGACACTATTTATGATATTTACTGTTTGGGGGAGGATTTCACACCTTTTCAGATATCTATGAATGTTATGATCTCACTTTTCTTCCCTCTTGTTGCCATCAATATTATTTATTCTGTATTTTGATAAATATATTCTAACAATCTTTACTAATCATATACAGATTTATCATACATATTCTCTGTACAAAACAACAACAACAAACTCAGTAAAATAAATAATAAACAATCCTATTTTTTCTCTAAATAATCATAAACTCCTTCCTTCGTTCTAACACCATCTTGTACAATAGTGACCTCCTCCCCTTGCATAGATATTTTCTTCGTTGCATCAGCTTTACTCGATTTCTTTATCAGTGGCTCTTTTACCAAAGGTAGCCCATCCTGGTCATCTATGACCTCACGGGAGGATTCGTAAGTAGGATTAGGTATAGTTGTATCTAATTGCGTCATTGGAATTTCATTTCTGCTTTTCTTCGCTTCCATGAAAGTTTCAAAAGTTATTGACTTTTCTATTGAATTCACGGCTCCAATATTTAGATAGTTTAGTTCGTTTTTTGGCATATTTTCGTAATGCTCTTCGTTTTGTTGGAGTGCATCTGCCACTTCTCGGCCTTTCTCGCGGCTAAATGTCCCGGTTTTAATTGGGGAGTCAAATAGTTTATTGTTTCCAGAGTCCACTGGCTGTGCTATACTCACAAGATTGATACCCTGTGATCCAAATCTGTCTTCTCTCAGTCTCACACTAACACCTTTAGTCCCTTTCCTGTTCTTATGTATCACCACACTGAATAGAATAATCCATAATACGAAACAGCACGTTAATACAGCACACACCACGGATAACACGATAGTATATATTAGCTGTTCGTCTGTGAACTCCCCACTACAATCTGACATTATACAGTAATATTATATTTAGCAGAGCTTATCTTATTTTAAAGGGCTTAGCATCTAGGCATATAGAAAGTAATATGAGATCTCCTTAGTTACTGGTGTATTGTTGAGGAATGTGATATCTGTTAGCACATTTAATTGTTTACTTAGTTATATTATTCTATTCATTGAATTGACGTGTTTACGTTGGTTTCTGGTATTTGTCACATTTTTCTATTTTCCATATGATATTTATGTTGACGTCATCATTATTTACTTCTTACCGTCGAATTTTGTTCTGTCGAGTATCCATGGTCCAGCTTTACAACAAAATTTATTATCTTGCATATATCTTTGCCCCCCAACGGAAATTATTTATTGGAATGTTCTAATTTTGAGCTTATTTTCCAAAATATGAGATTTATTACAAATCTTGTCAAAAATGTTTTGAAGTGATTAGTAAATATAAACACGAATACACACACAACAAAATCAATTTCAATATGTTTCTCTCCCAACTGTTGACACTTGTTTATAAGTAGACATTTTGATATTCCCGCCTAAAATGCTTCTTGAAATGTGTCGCCTTCCACCATACCGCCTCTCCTCTCTCTTCACTCTCCATAGCAACAACATCCACACTATGGAATGTATACAACAGCATAACGCGATTATGAATATGAGTATTGTTAATATTAAAAATTCAAAAATACTGGTATGGCAAACAGTAGAATTGTCCATTTTGTATTTCAATCATTTTGTGAAGCTTATTTATTCAAATCTTAATGGTTAGAATGCCTACAAAGAAATATAATACCTAAGGCCTAAGCTGTATTTTTTCCTATTTCAGTCAGGGGTTAGTGTAGTTATAATTATGGATATAAGTTCTGTACGCAGTCATAACATCATTATGGGGGCAGATTATTGATTATATTAGGACAGGATTTCCAGCTCATATTGCATATTCCTGATGGATGTAATCAGGATATCATCCAGGCCAGGGCCTAGACATATATTTTCCAAAATTCATGCGCCTGTATAACACCGTAGATATAATAGTAACTAAAACTATCAGAAGAAAGTATTGCAAACTGTGGGAATTTGATGTACTATTTGCTATAGAATACCATGGATTACGTAATCAGGATATTCGTGAGACGCACAAAGAAATTGTGTACCATTTTTCTTTGAAGAGTTGGCCATTCGTTTTGAGAAGTTGTTTCATCAGGATATTAAACTCAAGATTTTCCTTTGCAATTTTCCTACACAGTTATACCCCAGTATTCAGAGGTTTTCATAATCATTCATCTTAAACACAGGATCTTGCTTCCTTTATTCGTATCGCCATGAGTATGCTCATTATCTGCACTGTTTTGAAACTATTCTTTGAGATAATTCATTCCCATCTTCAATATTTTCTCAAGATAACAAGATTTTGAAGGATCTCTCAATCGATTATCATTTCCTTTCCTAATACCTTAACTGTTGTATGAAATTTCTATAAGACTTTACTACTTCACGGACCATGGATGCTCAATTGCTATGAAAGTTTGCCAGTACCTTCTCTGAGCCTCAGTCTAGGAGGAATACATCAAACAGTACGATAATAATTACAGAATAAAATAACAATAACACCAACAAAATATATTTACAAACGACTTTGAATCTTTAATGCTTCTAATAATATTGACTGCTATAAGGAATGATATTTATGTCATACAACAAACTGATTAATATTCAGCTTGGAATATAGTTAAGAAATATTAAGATGGATATTGAGATCATGTCTTGTATTTGATTCCCTTCCCTTGAGAAAGATTGAAGAGACTTTTGAGATTTCTAAATATCTCTAAGCCTATTGATAAACTGTTCCTCTCTCCTATAGGCACGACTAGACCCCGTAGAGATGGTGAGAAGCACGGAAGAGACTACTATTTCCTTACAAGAGAGCAATATAAGGTTAGTACCTCAGAACCCAACTGAAGTGGCCTCTCTTAATGTAATGAACACTCCATTTAGATGATGGAAGATAGAGGAGATCTTTTAGAATCCGGTGTGTTTGACGGACAGCTCTACGGGACACCAAAGCCCCCTGAGAACCCTGACGACGGTCCTATTGCTAACGTAATTGGTACGCCTTCTAGAGAGAAACCACAGACTGTTACTCCCAATAAATTGGCTCCAAATATGGTAATACATAAATATTATTAATTAAGGGCCTAAATATGGGAATCGTTGCTTAAGTTGATGGCATTCCTCAGTACCCATCTCATCGTTACCATATTTATATTATAGGCTTCAGCTCCAGGACACAGGTCCTTGAGGAGACAAGCTAACCTCCTCAAGAATTTGGGGCCCCTACCCCAGAACTGGGAGATAGATTATACAAACAGTGGAGAGAAGTACTTCATTGAGTAGGTGTTACTTGTTGTTATTTATGTTTGCATAATATTTATATTATTCTATTTTAGTCACAATACTAGTACTACTCATTGGTTAGACCCCCGCCTCAGGAAGGTGATGAAAATGAATCCATTACACTGTGATGATGACGGTAAGTTTATTATTATTCAATTCTCTAATTAACTCTGCCATATTTGGTAAGTACTTCCCTAGCCAGTGTAGCATTTATCAAATCGCTATCATCTTGAAGGGTTTCGCTCTTGGACGCCACTGGGGGGTTACAGCTTCAGATAAAGCTTGGTTCCCCCACACGACACCCCCAACCACTTCCACCACTATGCCATAATCAACTTCCAGTATTAATTGTCTGTAATTCAATCTTGTATAGTCAGCAATATCTGATTACACACACACACACACTGTAGTTATATATAAACCTAGAAATTATGTATAATCTCAAACTTGAATTCTATGATATAGAGATTATGAAGTGTGTACTCTCCATTTTGTTGTTGTTGTTGTTGTTGTTAACACAAGGGTGTGTTTGTCACCTATCATTTGACGAATGGAAAGTGGAATATGGTCGGTCATATGAAAATGAAAATGAAGAGAAACTACGAAAATTAATATTCTATGAGAATATTATACAAATCTCATTGTTACATGAATTACATCCTGGAGTCACATTCAAGGTTAATAAATTCACAGATTTGTCAATGGACGAATTCAAGAAAAGTGTCCTAATGCCATCACAGCCACCTATAGAATATCACACTTCCCTGTACCATGTGCCTGATCAGGTGGAGGTACCGGATCAGTTGGACTGGAGGACCAAACACGTGGTTACCCCCGTCAAGGATCAGGGTACTGTCGGGACATGTTGGGCGTTTGGTACGACGGGTAATTTGGAAGGACAATGGGCGATTCATAGTGGGACATTAGTGTCGCTGAGTGAGGAACAACTGGTGGAGTGTGATGGTTCAAAAGATATCCAACTACACCGTGCGGATTGTGGTGTATTTGGCGGATGGCCTTACCTCGCTATGGAGTACATCAAAGAGACAGGTGGAATACAATCAGAGGATAGTTATCCATATTGTAGTGGGAGCGGTCATTGTTACCCTTGTCCACCTGCTGGGTACAATGCGTCCTTATGTGGACCCCCGCCTGAGTATTGTAACCAATCCCAGTCATGCGTTGCTAAGGTGAAACCCAAGGAATTCGTAGCAGGTTTGAAGATAGATAGTGTGCATATTATTCCAAGAAATGAGACTATAATTCAGAGTTCTCTTGTAGCTTACGGACCATTATCAGTCTTAATAGATGCCACATTCCTACAATTCTACCATTCTGGTGTTTGGGAGACACATTTTTGTAACTCAGCCACTTTAGACCACGCGGTTTTATTGGTAGGATATGGCACACATAAGGGCCTGTTTGATGAGAAGCCTTATTGGCTGGTTAAGAATAGTTGGGGGCTTGATTGGGGACAGGACGGTTACTTTATGATACTCAGGGGTAAAGATATGTGTGGAATATCTCAAGAGGTTGTAACAGCAGTTTTAAAGTAATTTTATTTATTTCTACTGATTTTGTTGTTTTATAAGTTTTGTTTCCTTTTATTAAAGTAGAAGTGAGTCTGTAGAACCTATGAGGGGGTTGAGCCGGCGTATCTCCTTATACCTCCATTTCCCTATTTATTATTTCAAACTTAAATGTCCTTTGACCGGGAAATTTTAGTGAATATGTACAGCCACTTCCTCCAGCGATATTTATTATTATCACATGCTCTAAGGTTGTTAGTTGAATATAGAAATGTAAAGAATTTTCTTCTCAGAAACGCAAAGATTTGAATTCAGCTATAATTATGTTTTTTTCGAATTTATAGTTCAAGAAAGTTTCGTAGAATTCCCCGCTCATAGAGGTTACACTGTATTTGTTACAAATAGCCCTCTCTCCCCCTCCTCATTAGGGGATTTGTTTAATTGTAACTACTTTGTATTCTTCTAGAACTACCATTCGGATGGCAAGTCATAGATGATCCAAGTGTTGGACTATATTATGTGGAGTGAGTATACTATTTCTATATTATACATGTATACTAGATAGAAGAGGATGTCTCCTTAAGAGTTACATGAATATCCAAGTAGCGGTAGCTTGTAGAGATTACATTGTCGGCAGATTTGTGTCATTCTCACTATTCGTGCTGTAGAAAGTGGTTGCAAAAGATAGGTGGCCGCTAGTGGTAGGGATCGAAAGACGGGTAAAGTATGTGTTAGAAACTATTCGTATCGGAGAAGTGGTCGTTAGTGGCAAATTTCGTCGAAAAGACAGATCCCATTTCGGTCAAAAATCCTCTTTACTACATAAGAGGATTATATTTATGGATCGTTGCTACTCCTACGGGTTGTTGTCCAGTGGTCTTTAATAGTGTGATTTGGTATGCATTCTTTTGAGGATCTCGGTTGTTAACGTATTGATCTCTGATAATTATATTATCACCTGGGTCTAGACAGAAGTGATAAGGATCAATCGCTTGAAAGACATCTACAAGACCTATACATTTAGAATCTGTTGTTATCGTTATCTGCTACTAACACATTTCCATTAGGAGCCGCGAGCTCTCCATCTGTGAAGTTTTCGTCACTTGTATTTGTGAGAACAAAATCAGCTGACAGAGTCCTCCCTGCTTGTGTCTGTATTCGCGTTATTCCCTCTCCACAACAAATGAATTCATTACTTTCATACAATTTGCTATACCATGAGGATCACCAACTCTCCAGGAGCTATTCCTTTGTTCCGAAAATGTCTCCCACTTTGTAGATAGGATTGAGTTTAGTAGCTATTCATGGCTATAAATACAGTGGATACCGGTTATAAGAATCCTTTGGGGATAAGCTGTATGCATTGGAACCCGGTTAATACGAACACCAACGGGCGGACGAATTTGTGGGTATTATTCTGAGTTCGTATTAACGAGGTTCCACTGTAATACACTTTCCTTGAATGTTTATTTATATAAATCATTTATTTTTAGTCACATAAACAGAAGAACACAATTTGAGAATCCGGTTCTACAGGCCCGTATGGGTCAGCAACCTCAGGCCCAGCCACAGTACCCACAAATGCAGACTCATCAAGTAGGTCCATACCCCATGGAGATGCAGTATCCTCCTCCCCCCTTCTCACAACAATATGGACCACCTCAACGAGATGTGAGTCACACCAATTTATGATTAAGTGTCAGTTTCAATTTAGATCCTTTGACACTTATGATCAAATAGAGTCACTTTTGACACAGCCCAGTTTTAACAGTTGCACTTTCTATAATATTAAGTGTGGCTTCGGAGATCTTGGTGGAATGTCCTCATGAATAATCAAGAGTAGCAATTATGTCTTCATGAGCCACTAATAAGACAAAACAATAGTAATTATCTTATAGATAAAGTTTAAAAATATGTTAAGGTCTGCTAATAAGTAAAGACAACTCCTGCTATATCGTAGCTCAAGGGACCGTGATAATTAGTTTCATATAACCCTTATTTGTATAACTTAACACTTTGATATAAGCGGGTATTCGATATATCTGTTAGACATTGACTGTACGTCTTAAGCTGATGAAAGAGTACACTATATACTCCTGTATCTACACATTAAGTACTGTTAAAAACGGTCACAGTTGTCGCTATACATACACATGGTAAAATTACTGGAGAATCATAGACAGGACTTTATTTAGGTGTTGCTATTTCTAGTCCCCACCTCGTCCCATGAGACTACCCCCTCCTATACCAGGACAACTGGTACCAGGCTTCTGGCCGGAAGGATGGACACCTGATACTGTCCTCTCCCGTATTGAAGGAGAGATGGTAATTACACAGCTCAAGAACTTCGGCTCAGGTTTGTTCTAATATAGTTAGTTACAGTTCTATATGGAGCTAAACTGTTATCCTTACAGGATTTGGGTTTGTCCTTATTGGAGGTGACTGTCCTGGAGAACTGCTAGTGATTAAGGATATAATGGCTAACTCAGTAGCTGAAAATGATGGCATACTCATGAAAGGAGATGTACTAGTTCGTGTGAATGATCAGATAATATTAATGTGCCCTCATCAAGATGTAGTACAGCTGATTAAGTCTGTACAGATAGGAGCTGTTGTAGAGATAGAGGTGATTAGTATTATTATTATTATTATTATTATTATTATTATTATTGTTTACTTTATGAACTTTGACATAACACTTAATGCAGTGTTACCTCGTTAATACGAACTCCAACGGACAGTCAATATTTGTACTAACTTTGTTTATCAACAAAGTTCCATTGTATATGTATCGTAACTAGGTTAGAAGAAATGCAATCTATCCTCCACTCAGAGGTTTTCCAACACAATTCGAAAATATGCCAGAGGTAAGTTTCACACCTTGGAGGAGGGCCACATGGGTCACAATTTACCAATAATCTATGTATAGCAACAAGAGGAGGTGGGTGCCTTTGAGAATATAATGATACAGATTGAGAAAGGTCACCTAGGATTTGGATTCACTATAACTGATGAGAATTATGGACAAGCTATCAAATCTATAAATGATGCTGAAAGGTAGTTCTGTTAATTCAATTAATTAAGACAATGTGTTACCTGACAAGGCTGTGGATTCTCTGAGACACCAAGTCACCCCGGGACAATCAAATATGAACTTCTGGGTCAATTACAAATCCAATTGCTATCCTCAAAGGTTCCTTTCCATGGGTTCCTGTACCCCTGTGCATTTCGCGCCTACAAACACCTCCAGATCTCTTGTCTCAAAAGGGACACACCTCGGCACTATGCTAGCTTATGAATTAATATATTTGTAGATGTTTGAAGCTCCGTGTTGGAGACCTCCTCCTCCAGATTAATGGACAGAATGTTGTTAATATGAATCATCAGAATGTAGTGAATATCCTTAAATCATGTCCTAAAGGCCTTGTATGTGAATTTATCATCAGGAGAGAATTGACGGGTGATGTCCCTATGCAAATTAAAGGTATATGTTAATATTGTATTAGAGGAACAGCTGATTTATGAATGTTCACACCTTTGTGTAGAAACAGCTGGAGTTGAGTATCAGGATAAATTCTATCCTCAGAAGAATGGTGACCATGAGGAACAATCTCCTCCTCCTCCTATCCCTCCTCATGATTATGAGAGTATGGAGATACACCTACATGCAGGAGAGACTGGGTTTGGATTTGCTATCGTGGGAGGAGCTAATGACGGTCTACCGGTAGGTCGTTATGCTATAGTGTAACCTTCATATACGGTGGTGTCTGAGACGCCGAAAATGCTACCACGTTTGTGGAGGCTCATTTCCATGAGAATATGAATTCGCTGTTTATATTTTTCACTTCGTTACAACGTTTATAGAGGTTTTGAGTACAATAGAATTTGGATATCGACATTATTTTATTCTGTGTCCATCTTGTACAAGGTGTCAGTAGGTAGGATAATCCCTGGAGGGTCTGCTCATCAAGACGGTAGACTACAAGTAGGAGATGAAATAACACACGTGAATAATGAGAATCTGTACGGAGCTTCACATCAGGATGTTATATCTCTAATCAGTAACTCTTCAATCAATCGATCAATTCTACTTAGGATTATTAGACAGAGAGATGTTGGTAAGTTGTTAAATTGGCCGCTAAAATATTCCCCGCCCGTGCGCGCGCGCCTAGATATCAATACTACACATAGGTATGCAACAAGATCCCGCACAGTTCACGAGGGGTCCAAGAATTGTCACCCTTGAGAAGCAACAAGACGAGAGCTTTGGATTTGTAATACAATCTAATGGGATGGATGGTTCAATAATAAGTGAGTTGAATGTATACACAAATAATTGTGACAATGGGGGGGACTCGTTAGTATGATTGGAAAAACAGCACCTGTGTCCAATGGCCTCACTGACACTAATTAATAGGTCGTCTGCTGGATGATTCCCCAGCCATGAGGTGCAGACAGCTTAATCTCGGAGATATGATAATACAAGTAAATGGTGAAGACGTGAGGGGAATGACTCATCATGATGTAGTGTCTAGGATTAAGGCTAGCTCTCAGAAGATTGTGTTAACTGTACAAGAAATGGGTATGTTGTTAATTTTATTAGAAAGGTGTTAATAATGTTTGGCTAAAATTTGGACTAAACAAACTCTATAATCTGATTGGGTAATTAATAGTGTTTATATTATTTTTAGGGCAAGATGAACAATTGGTATGAATTGATGTGTTTTTGTTTGTATTGTTGTTTGTATTGTTGTTTGTTGTTAGGAAGGAGTTCCAGAACCTCAGGCTATATTCCAGTCCTCTAGCCCTGCTCATTCACACAGATTTGCTGTTACACAGAACTTACAATCACAACCGCAACAGGTAACATTAGTACAATCAACTCCCCTTATATTGTAGCTCAAGGGCCGTGATAATTACTTCGATATAACCGGAGTTGTCTATCTGTGATTAACTGTACTATTATGTATAAACAGATCCAAAGAGAACCATTCCCAGTAGCAGAGGACGAGGAGTACAACCCACAACATGAAGATGAGATATTCGTTATAGAGATACAAAAGGATGGAGAAGGATTCGGATTCTCTATACACGGAGGATCTGATGTAGGTATCCCCCTTAGAGTAATGAAGATTGCTACTGGAAAAGCTGCTGATAGAGACGGTAGATTATTGGTGAGTTATAAATACAGAAGACCCCACCGGATAATCCGGTCAAATGGTCTGCTAGTGGCTACTGTATTCCCAAATGTGTGAAAATTCTATGACTAAAATATCTCTTAAATATTCTCTCTAAGAGTGATATATTTTAAATTTGGTAGGTAAGCGTGAAGTGGTTTCTCATATAACATATTATAATATCTAAGCGATATCTCTACTAATGTCTGTGATAGGTGACAAATGTGTCTACCCAATCAGATTTGAGGGTTTAGCCACCTTGATAGAATATTAAATTGTGTACCCTGTTGTGGAGGTTCCAGTTTCATATTGCTTTATACACATTTTAACACCTACATGAGACAATATTCTAATATATTCATATAGGCTAATGATGAGATCCTTGAGATTAATGGACAAGGTACACAAAACATGATGCATCATGATGCAATAAATCAAATCAAATATGGAGGAGAGAGGGTTAAACTGGTTATCAGAAGAGGATTAGATTTTTGACAAGGTTAGTATCATAAATCTGTATTTTGACACCTAAAAATGTGTCAAAATATGTTTAATCATACGTATAAAGCCTCTCGAATAGTAGCTAAATACCAACGAGGTAACCATGGAAACTGGGATATAACACCTTACAGAAGCACATTAGGGGAGTTGGTGAATATATTCATGTATATATTATGTTCCCAGTCCAAGGGTGCTAAAATATGAATAATCACCCCGGCTACTATTCGACTGCATAGCTATGCATTAACACAGCGGTTTCCAACCTTTTCATCCGTGGACCCCTTCAAAGGTTTATCTAGGCCCCCTGTGTTAACCAAACTCTCTTTCTTATAGAATTCAAGAAGCAATAAACCAGTGACGTCATAAAGATGCAATGCCCCATTTATCCCTGTATCTTATCCATTTATAGTAACACGCGCTTTTACACACACGTTATTAGACACTCTGTAGTCATTAGCTAATATTAACTTTGTAAGATTTCTATATATACTCCTGTATGTAGCTTGTTGTGCTATCTACGGATAATTAAATTACTGATCTTTCATATTACATATTTGAGTCTATTATATCTGTGGTTTTAATAAAGCATCTCGCAGCAAGTGGTGGTCTAGGAGGGAAGGAGGTGACAAAGCCAAGGGGGCATTTGCACCCCCCCCTGAGTGTGCTAGATAATCGGACCACCTCTTCCTAATGTGTCGACTTCAGATTTGAGGGCTTACCCAATATGTGTAAGCTGAGACTGTCACATTATAACAGCTCCATCTCCTAGTCTATTATCATACAAAAGCTAAAAGTTGTTAGTAAATAGTTATTCATAACAATACAATCTATAAAATACAAATAAACTCTTGTTCTGATAAACATTGAGTGAAAGATAAATAAGAATAATAAGTAAACAAAAATACAAATAAGATCAGAAAAATGGTAACAATTCTATTTTAATTAGAAGAGTTATGCTGTCTTCTTTACAATATTTAGCTTTTAATATTTTAGTGTTTGAAATGGATGAATGAATTCCAAAACCTCTATTTCTCAGCTGAGTAGGTCTCTTGAAGATATCGGGATATTTCTCCAAACCTTCCTTAGTTACATGACCAGTGATTTCATAATTATTATTACTGTTAATGTGATTGAGTAGAATTAACGTATATTTGTATCTGATAGGCCAGTGTAGTTTATCATCATAATCTCCTTTCATAATATAAATGAAAATACCTACTTCATCTGTATCCAAACAATTCCATTGAATATACCCTTGACACTTGTATAATCCTACATAGAATAGATCACTGTAAGTATCCTCTTCGTTCTCTATCTTCTGTTTAACACCTTCAATCTTCCATTCCAATTGTCCTGTAGGTAGAGATGTATGAGAATAGAGGACTTCTTTCATTGATTTCAGTTCTGAATCCTTCCCAGAAATTTGTTTCTCTAAATTCACGATTTTGGTATTTGCTTTTTCCAGTTTCTCTGCCAGTAGTCTATTATCTTCAGATGTTTCAATTTGATTCTGTTTCAATGTCAATAGCTCTTTGCTCTTACTTTCATTTTCATTTTGTAGGAAAGCAATCTTCTTAGTTGCTCTATCCAGTTGATCATTCGTTTCAATTTGATTCTGTTTCAATGTTAATAGCTCTTTGCTCTTACTTTCATTTTCATTTTCTATGAATGCTATTCTCTCGGTTGCTGTATCAAGTTTGCCTTGCAATAGTTCAGATGTTTCATCTTGTTTCTGTTTCATATCAGTCATAGATAATCTGTAGTGAATGTGCATGAATTCTCTTTCATGAAGATCCATCTCTTTCCTCTCTATTTCCTCTCTACACCCATAGACCCAATAAGGACACTCTTCTTTTTGTAGAGGACATTCATTAGATAGATGGGCAGGAACATCTCTTCTCTTAACTTGTCTGGTACCTTCCTCTCCTTCTATCACACATTCATTAGGACAAGGAACTGGAAAGTGCTCACAGTCCTCCAAATGAGGATTCATCTCACAGGCCTTCACTTTATTCAGACAGAAGTCACACACCAGTTCTCTTAAGGGACATGAGTCTCTCTGATGTTCTGCAATCCGTCTCTTCTCCAGCTTCATAACTTTCCCCTTCATCTCTCCTTCCAGACAGACACACCCCAGAGGACACAGTACAGGAAAGAACTCACATTCTTCCAGGTGGTGTATTGCTTTACTCACTGTGTCACTCCATACACACCCTCTCTTCCTTAGGGGACAACTAATCTACAAATAAATAATTCATCTGTAAACACAAACAAACACTTGTAAATAACAACAAATAAACTACCATTTTATCGGAGACTATTTCACGATTCATCTTCACTGGTTGCCATGCTACACCCTCAGGAATGCACACACCACACCTCAAATTTCCTTCATAGAGACAAGCATCTCTTAACATTCCTTTACAACTGCTACATAACAAGAATTTCTCTTCCATTTTGCTTGATAACTTGTCTATCAACAAATCAACCCTCCATCCCCTGTAGCTACCATCCTCTGTCTTTATGTAGACCAAGTCCTCTCTCCCTTCTGAGTCTGTTATCTTCTCTGCCATTATACAATATACAAATCAAATACTGAGTAGGAATGATTAGCTTAATTCTTAATATATAGAACATGTACATACTATAGCTATCAGTTACAAACAAGAATCTTGTTCTGCTAATTACTAAGTAACAGCTGATATACACTCCCTGGCCAAAAGTATTGGAACACTCGGCCACAATTGACACTTGGCACAAATATGCATTTGCTTTAGTTGTATAGGCTGAAGATAGTTTCAAACATTTGTGAACTTAATTCTATCATTCATTTTATCATTACAATCGCCTTTTCTGATATATCCACAGACTATTCAATGCATATATTTTCACAAAGTTCCATATGCCACATGTGTCATTAGTGGTATGGTGTTCCAATACTTTTGGCCAGGGAGTGCACTAATACTAATACACTGGATGCTGAGTATACGGACATCATCAGACATTCCATAGAATGTTCGTATAACAGACAAATCGAATTGTGTCGTTAAGAAATTGGATATTCCATATTTAAGATTGGGCTGTAGGAGCTGGAATGATCCAAAATACGAATGAGCCAGATTAGTGAATATATTGTAACAGTTTAAGAGTAAGAGGTTTGATAAATACTGAATTCAGTAACAAATCAATTGAATTATTACAAACTTGTGAATCTTACCGACTAAATACATACCAAAACAATTATAAGCAACTCAGACATACATTTTACTAGACAAGCAAAGTACAGGATGCCTCAAAAGTAATGCAACAAAATTCTTATGTAACTCTAGACTAATATTTTGTTAAGAAAATGCTATTATGTCTAACTATCATATACGAAAAGATTTTGGCTCTACTTGTTTTCATATCTATTCCCTCCGGCCTTCAGACAATCTATAAGTCTGCAGAGAAAACATTTGCAGGCCCTAGCGACCTCATCCTGATCTAATTCACACCAAGCCTTCTTTAACGCTCGTTTTATTGCTGGAATACTGTTGATGTGGAATCTATTGTTTACTAGTGTCTCTAGCCTTCCCCACAAATAATAATCACAAGGGTTTGAGTCAGGACTTGAAGGGGGCCATTCGTCACGGTTGAAAACCCTGGGATCTTTACTTGACAATTGATCATATTTAGGAATAATCACAGCTGTTAACTGATATTTTAGAAAGGTGTTAAACACCCAAATAATTCGGTTAATTAATCTCAGTCCTGACTGATATATTCCAAGTATTGATTAATTGGATGTACAAGTTATGTAGTGATTCATGCGTATTCTAACACCTATTGGAAACTGATTTCGTTTGGCAATGAAACATCAACAGAGGATATATCACATTATAACAGCTCCATCTCCTAGTCTATTATCATACAAAAGCTAAAAGTTGTTAGTAAATAATTATTCATAACAATACAATCTATAAAATACAAATAAAGTCAGAAAAATGGTAACAATTCTATTTTAATTAGAAGAGTTATGCTGTCTTCTTTACAATATTTAGCTTCTAATATTTCAGTGTTTGAAATGAATGAAGCAATTCCAAAACTTCTATTGCCCATCTGAGTAGGTCTCTTGAAGCATTCAGGATATTTCTCCAAATCTTCCTTAGTTACTTGATTAGTGTATTCATAATTATTATTACTGTTAATGTGATTGAGTAGAATAAACGTATATTTGTATCTGATAGGCCAGTGTAGTTTATCATCATAACCTCCTTTCATAATATAAATGAAAACACCTACTTTACCTGTATTAACATAATTCCATTGAATATTCCCCTGACACTTGTATAATCCTACATAGAATGGATCACTGTAAGTATACTCTTTGTTTTCTATCTTCTGTTTAACACCTTCAATCTTCCATTCCAATTGTCCTGTAGGTAAAAGTGTATAAGAATAGAGGACTTCTTTCATTGATTTCAGTTCTGAATCCTTCCCAGAAATTTGTTTCTCTAAATTCACGATTTTGGTATTTGCTGTATCCAGGTTCTCTTCTATGTGTTTAACTTTTGATAGCTTTTTGGTCAAAATTAAATTTTCATTTTCTACGAATGCTATTCTCTCGGTTGCTGTATCAAGTTTGTCTTCGAGAAGTTTATGATCTTTGGATGATTCAATTTGTTTCAGTTTGATATCAGTCATTGATAATCTGTAGTGAATATGCATGAATTCTCTTTCATGAAGATCCATCTCTTTCCTCTCTATTTCCTCTCTACACCCATAGACCCAATAAGGACACTCTTCTTTTTGTAGAGGACATTCATTAGATAGATGGGCAGGAACATCTCTTCTCTTAACTTGTCTGGTCCCTTCCTCTCCTTCTATCACACATCTATTAGGACAAGGAACTGGAAAGTGCTCACAGACTTCCAAATGAGGATTCATCTCACAGGCCTTCACTTTATTCAGACAGAATTCACACACCAGTTCTCTTAAGGGACATGAGTCTCTCTGATGTTCTGGAATCCGTCTCTTCTCCAGCTTCATAACTTTCCCCTTCATCTCTCCTTCCAGACAGACACACCCCAGAGGACACAGTACAGGAAAGAACTCACATTCTTCCAGGTGGTGTATTGCTGTACTCACTGTGTCACTCCATTCACATCCTCTCTTCCTTAGGGGACAACTAATCTACAAATAAATAATTCATCTGTAAACACAAACAAACACTTGTAAATAACAACAAATAAACTACCATTTTATCGGAGACTATTTCACGATTCATCTTCACTGGTTGCCATGCTACACCCTCAGGAATGCACACACCACACCTCAATCCTTCTTCATAGAAACAAGCATCTCTCAACATTCCTTTACAACTGCTACATAACAAGAATTTCTCTTCCATTTTGCTTGATAAGGGGTCTATCAACAAATCAACCCTCCATCCTCTGTAGCTACCATCCTCTGTCTTTATGTAGACCAAGTCCTCTCTCCCTTCTGAGTCTGTTATCTTCTCTGCCATTATACAATATACAAATCAAATACTGAGTAGGAATGATTAGCTTAATTCTTAATATATATAACATGTACATACTATAGCTATCAGTTACAAACAAGAATCTTGTTCTGCTAATTACTAATTAACAGCTGATATACTAATACTAATACACTGGATGCTGAGTATACGGACATCGTCAGACAGTACATAGAATGTTCGTATAACAGACACATCGAATTGTGTCGTTAAGAAATTGGATATTCCATATTTAAGATTGGGCTGTAGGAGCTGGAATGATCCAAAATACGAATGAGCCAGATTAGTGAATATATTGTAACAGTTTAAGAGTAAGAGGTGTGATGAATACTGAATTCAGTAACAAATCAATTGAATTATTACAAATTTGTTAATCTTACCGACTAAATACATACCAAACAATTATAAGCAAGTAAGACATACATTTTACTAGACAAGCAAAGTACAGGATGCCTCAAAAGTTCTGCAACAAAATTTCAATGTAATTCTAGACTCATATTTTGTTAAGAAAATGCTATTATGTCTAACTATCATATACGAAAATATATTGGCTCTACTTGTTTTCAAATCTATTCCTTCCGGCCTTCAGACAATCTATAAGTCTGGAGAGAAAACATTTGCATGCCCGAGCGACCTCATCCTGATCTAATTCACTTTAACGATCGTTTTACTGCTGGAATACTGTTGTTGTGGAATCTATTGTTTACTAGTGTCTCTAGCCTTCCCTATAAATAATAATCACAAGGATTTGAGTCAGGACTTGAAGGGGCCATTCGTCACGGTTCAAAAACCCTGGGATCTCTACTTGACAATTGATAATATTTAGGAATAATTACAGCTGTTAACTGATATTTTAGAAAGATTTAAACACCCAAATAATTCGGTTAACTAATCTCAGCTCTGACTGATATATTCCAAGTATTGGTTAATTGGATGTATAAGTTATGTAGTGATTCATGCGTATTCTAACACCTATTGGAAACTGGAAACTGATTTGGATTGGCAAGGGAACATCAACAGAGGATATATCACATTATAACAGCTCCATCTCCTAGTCTATTATCATACAAAAGCTAAAAGTTGTTAGTAAATAATTATTCATAACAATACAATCTATAAAATACAAATAAACTCTTGTTCTGATAAACATTGAAGATAAATAAGAATAATAAGTAAACAAAAATACAAATAAAGTTATAATGCTGGTAACAATTCTATTTTAATTAGAAGAGTTATGCTGTCTTCTTTACAATATTTAGCTTCTAATATTTCAGTGTTTGAAATGAATGAATGAGTTCCAAAACTTATATTTCTCATCTGAGTAGGTCTCTTGAAGCAATCAGGATATTTCTCCAAATATTCCTTAGTTACTTGATTAGTGATTTCATAATTATTATTACTGTTAATGTGATTGAGTATAATTAACGTATATTTGTATCTGATAGGCCAGTGTAGTTTATCATCATAACCTCCTTTCATAATATAAATGTAAACACCTACTTTACCTTTATTCAAACAATTCCATATAATACAGCCCTGACACTTGTATAATCCTACATAGAATGGATCACTGTAAGTAGACTCTTTATTTTGTATCTTCTGTTTTACACCTTTAATCTTCCATTCCAATTGTCCTGTAGGTAGAGATGTATGAGAATAGAGTACTTCTTTAATTGATTTCAGTTCTGAATCCTTCTCAGTAATCTGTTTCTCTAAATTCTCGATTTTGGTATTTGCTTTTTCCAGTTTCTCTGCCAGTAGTCTATTATCTTCAGATGTTTCAATTTGATTCTGTTTCAATGTCAATAGCTCTTTGCTCTTACTTTCATTTTCATTTTGTAGGAAAGCAATCTTCTTAGTTGCTCTATCCAGTTGATCATTCGTTTCTATTTGATTCTGTTTCAATGTTAATAGCTCTTTGCTCTTACTTTCATTTTCATTTTCTATGAATGCTATTCTCTCGGTTGCTGTATCAAGTTTGTCTTGCAATAGTTCAGATGTTTCATCTTGTTTCTGTTTCATATCAGTCATAGATAATCTGTAGTGAATGTGCATGAATTCTCTTTCATGAAGATCCATCTCTTTCCTCTCTATTTCCTCTCTACACCCATAGACCCAATAAGGACACTCTTCTTTTTGTAGAGGACAATCATTAGATAGATGGGCAGGAACATCTCTTCTCTTAACTTGTCTGGTCCCTTCCTCTCCTTCTATCACACACCTATTAGGACAAGGAACTGGAAAGTGCTCACAGTCCTCCAAATGAGGATTCATCTCACAGGCCTTCACTTTATTCAGACAGAATTCACACACCAGTTCTCTTAAGGGACATGAGTCTCTCTGATGTTCTGGAATCCGTCTCTTCTCCAGCTTCATAACTTTCCCCTTCATCTCTCCTTCCAGACAGACACACCCCAGAGGACACAGTACAGGAAAGAACTCACATTCTTCCAGGTGGTGTATTGCTGTACTCACTGTGTCACTCCATTCACACCCTCTCTTCTTTAGGGGACAACTAATCTACAAATAAATAATTCATCTGTAAACACAAACAAACATTTGTAAATAACAACAAATAAACTACCATTTTATCGGAGACTATTTCACGATTCATCTTCACTGGTTGCCATGCTATACCCTCAGGAATGCACACACCACACCTCAAATTTCCCTCATAGAGACAAGCATCTCTTAACATTCCTTTACAACTGCTACATAACAATAATTTCTCTTCCATTTTGCTTGATAACCTGTTAATCAACAAATCAACCCTCCAGCCTCTGTAGCTACCATCCTCTGTCTTTATGTAGACCAAGTCCTCTCTCCCTTCTGAGTCTGTTAACTTCTCTGCCATTATACAATATACAAATCAAATACTGAGTAGGAATGATTAGCTTAATTCTTAATATATAGAACATGTACATACTATAGCTATCAGTTACACACAAGAATCTTGTTCTGCTAATTACTAATTAACAGCTGATATACTAATACTAATACACTGGATGCTGAGTATACGGACATCGTCAGACATTCCATAGAATGTTCGTATAACAGACAAATCGAATTATGTCGTTAAGAAATTGGATATTCCATATTTAAGATTGGGCTGTAGGAGCTGGAATGATCCAAAATACGAATGAGCCAGATTAGTGAATATATTGTAACAGTTTAAGAGTAAGAGGTTTGATAAATACTGAATTCAGTAACAAATTAATTGAATTATTACTAATTTGTTAATCTTACCGACTAAATACATACCAAAACACTTTAAGCAAGTAAGACATACATTTTATTAGACAAGCAAAGTATATTAATTATTGTGACTAATATTCGCTGAATGCTACAATGAAGGTGTCTGTAGACCGGGCAAGGGAATAGTTATATGATATAGAATACAGTGAAACCTCTGAAATCGGGGAATCGGGGCAAACCCTGACAATCTAATTCTTTCAGCTTGCATAGAACTAATACTAAAATCCCCTACGCAATCGGGGCATCAATACTGAAATCAACACAATAAATTTTTATTTTCGCAATAACTATCGAATAAAACACAATATAAATGCTACGTAAGTGAACAAGAAATCAACTCAATCCGCCTCTGAGGGTAATTATGTAGCAGAATGAGATATTTTAACGCTACAGTGTGACTAGCAATACGAAACAATAGTATGACGTAATATGAACTACATAAATACGGAAAATGGTGATTTTGACACAATACCACACTGAAATCCAGAATCGGGGCGTCAGAAATTTTCCTAGTATCCCGCATGCCCTGATTCCAGAGGTTTCACTGTATATGGAATGATGATCAGTCTAAACTTGTGATCTCTTTCAATGCATAGAAGATACGGTTAATGTGGCTTAGCATTATCACATATCTTTACTTGTATTTAAGCTTTTTGGTTTTTTATCCCATCAAAGATATACCAACACCTTTCGTAGTTTATTTTCATAAAGAAATGACAAACATTATCTATTGAAATGAATTGCTACTCACAAAGAATATTTGTATTTATTCTAAGATAGATGTAAATAAGTTCCAATTGTTAACACCTATCCTTAAATGCAATAACATGGAATATATTGCTCATATTCCCCAGAATTGTATAAGCAATGCCTTTAAACTTAGAACTAAGAGAAAATAACAAAACTGAGGTTTGTATATATTTATGAATAATGAGAGTAACTATGTCAAGATATAGCTCATTAGTAAAATGATTTTCTGGGAGACAAAGATCTTGGAGGTGAGCCAACTCATACAGTCGCTCGCTCTGGCAAGAACATTGCTTAGTAATTACAAGTTATGTAGTGGTTCATGCATATTCTAACACCTATTTGAAACTGGAAATTGATTTGGTTTGGAAATGGAACATCAACAGAGGATATATCACATTATAACAGCTCCATCTCCTAGTCTATTATCATACAAATCTAATAGTTGTTAGTAAATAGTTTTCATAACAATACAATCTATAAAATACAAATAAACTCTTGTTCTGATAAACATTGAGTGAAGGATAAATAAGAATAATAAGTAAACAAAAATATAAATAAAGTCAGAAAAATGGTAACAATTCTATTTTAATTAGAAGAGTTATGCTGTCTTCTTTACAATATTTAGCTTCTAATATTTCAGTGTTTGAAATGAAGAAATAATTTCCAAAACCATTATTTCTCATCTCAGTAGGTCTCTTGAAGCATTCAGGATATTTCTCCAAATCTTCCTTAGTTATTTGATTAGTGAATTCATAATTATTATTACTGTTAATGTGATTGAGTAGAATAAACGTATATTTGTATCTGATAGGCCAGTGTAGTTTATCATCATAACCTCCTTTCATAATATAAATGAAAACACCTACTTCATCTGTATTCAACCAATTCCATTGAATATCCCCTGACACTTGTATAATCCTACATAGAATGGATCACTGTAAGTATACTCTTTGTTTTCTATCTTCTGTTTAACACCTTCAATCTTCCATTCCAATTGTCCTGTAGATAGAGATGTATGAGAATAGAGTACTTCTTTAATTGATTTCAGTTCTGAATCCTTCTCAGTAATTTGTTTCTCTAAATTCTCGATTTTGGTATTTGCTATGACCTGTTCTTGAGAGGATTTAATTAGTTTCAGTTTCATATCAGTCATTGATAATCTGAAGTGAATGTGTACGAATTCTCTTTCATGAAGATCCATCTCTTTCCTCTCTATCTCCTCTCTACATCCATAGACCCAATAAGGACACTCTACTTTCTGTAGAGGACACTCATCAGATAGATGGACAGCAACATCTCTCCTCTTCACTTGTCTGGTCCCTTCCCCCCCTTCTATCACACATCTATTAGGACAAGGAACTGGAAAGTGCTCACAGACCTCCAAATGAGGATTCATCTCACAGGCCTTCACTTTATTCATACAGAATTCACACTCCAGTTCTCTTAAGGGACACGAGGCTCTCTGGTGTTCTGCAATCCGTCTCTTCTCCAGCTTCAAAACTTTCCCCTTCCTCTCTCCTTCCAGACAGACACACCCCAGAGGACACAGTACAGGAAAGAACTCACATTCTTCCAGGTGGTGTATTACTGTACTCACTGTGTCACTCCATTCACACCCTCTCTTCTTCAGGGGACAACTAATCTACAAATAAATAACTCATCTGTAAACACAAACAAACACTTGTAAATAACAACAAATAAACTACCATTTTATCAGAGACAATTTCACGGTTCATTATTACTGGTTGCCATGCTACACCCTCAGGAATGCACACACCACACCTCAAATCTCCTTCATAGAGACAAGCATCTCTTAACATTCCTTTACAACTGCTACATAACAATATTTTCTCTTCCATTTTGCTTGATAACTTGTCTATCAACAAATCAACCCTCCAGCCTCTGTAGCTACCATCCTCTGTCTTTATGTAGACCAAGTCCTCTCTCCCTTCTGAGTCTGTTAACTTCTCTGCCATTATACAATATACAAATCAAATACTGAGTAGGAATGATTAGCTTAATTCTTAATATATAGAACATGTACATACTATAGCTATCAGTTACAAACAAGAATCTTGTTCTGCTAATTACTAATTAACAGCTGATATACTAATACTAATACACTGGATGCTGAGTATACGGACATCGAGCTTATGTGATAACTTAAAAGAGTCAACAATATATTATATTTCTAATATTTACATAAACAAATACTTTTACCTAACAAAAAGAGTTCAAATTTTCTTAATAATAATCTTTTTCACATTTCCTTCTGTGTTTGTTACATGCTTTAAGCCCTGTTTCTCTAAGAATTGGTATACCAAGAGTCTCTGGTGGCTGCTAAGTGTCGATGGGAGTGGAAACGATTTCTCTTCACTCGATCTAAACGCGAGAATTTCTGCGTATATCGGTTCCAAATCCACTATTTGTTGTTCAGCTGCAAGAACAATATTTGATTGGCTTATTAAGCTGATTGTCACCTCGTGTCTTAATGTGTCAAACTCGAATAGGAACGGTTTGAGGGTAGCGTGACACTTCTCTATCTCCTCCTCGATATTTGGAATATTGAAACAAATCCTGTTTGCACTACATGGACCAGGGATTAGGTTAATTCCGCTCTCTAGCATCTTTCTAATAGTTGATCCCAATTTTGATTCCACAATAGTCTCGTACTTGAACTGTAGAGGGAGGTTAGGACATTCTATTTCTATTTCCATAGCAACGTGATTGGGTAACGGGAATGCTATAGGGGATAACATCTTGTGGTAAACAGCTACTGATGGAAATGTTGGCGAGTTTGATATGACGGAGCATTCTGTGAATATTTTCTGTAAAAAAATTTTAATATATAAATGAGTTGAAAATTGCAAAATAAATAAACGTCTCTATCAGACAGTGTTCCACTGTACTTAGCACCCCATTACCTGTAAGATAGGAATATATTGTACTGGTACAAACTCTCCTAAGTACTGACACCATTCCTCAGTAGTCAGCTGGGCCAGTTGGTCCAAGAGAGCTCTAGCTAGCTGATCAGCTGATCCTAGACATGATCTGGATATTTTCTTATTTTCAATGAGGTCAAGCAGTATTTTGAGTAAATGGAATGTTCTGATGCAATGGAATGCATTTCCCTTTTGATGTTTGCTACGTAGAATTAATACTATTAGCTCTATAACAGCTGCAAAGTCTTCTTCAGAGATACCTACACATAATGTATTTAAAATGTGACATAATCTGCCATTGTGCCACTATTATGACACATTCTGAGTGTTATGTTCCAACCAGAACGTGGCAAAATGTGGAATTCTCCAGCGTTTTTGGTTGCCAGGCAAATACAAATATGTTACTTCCCAGAAAAATAATATTTCCCTAAATATAAATGTCTGGCCCCGTATGTTCTTTGGCTGGCACGTGGTTCCCAATCTGGGATACATGGAATCCTTGGTGGTCCACAGAGGACAGCAGGGTGTCCATAGAAGGTGTTAACATTGGTATACGTAGTGAAAAAGGTTGTGAACCTCTGAAATAAACAAATAATATTATTGCTTACCTTTTATTAGTGTTTGTTTAACTCTATTAACAAATTCCAATCCTTCAAGAGCAGTAACAGAAGGGATATCTTCTGGAGGAATCAGTTTTCTCAATTCCTTCAATTTACTAGGAATTTCATTCATTTCATTCATTCTCATAAAAATGATATCATAACTGATCTCTGTTGTTCCCATATAGCGACAGAGGAACCGGATTCTGGGTACCCTTGAGTGCTGAGAAGTGTGAATACAATTGATACCACATTGGACCAACAGCTGTTCCATACGGGTGATACACTCGATGACTGTCATTTTGCTAGGTGCATAAAGACATAAGTCAATGTCACTCATTCGTTTCAGAGGGTAAGATCCAAATGGGTGAGCTAGATCCTCTGGTTTCCCTTGATACTTGATACAACTCGCCCATAGCGACGAGATCAGGCTAATGGTATTCTCTACAGCATCATGATACGAACTTCTCTGTATTTTCCCATAAACACGAACAGTTTGATAAGCTTTAGATTTCTTTTGTGTCACAGAAGTACTTTTTTTTTTATGAGACTGTTGTTGGAAACTAATCACATCAATAAACTCGAATTCCTTATCTAAATAATCTGGGGTAATATTTGCAAATGCTGCTAGGTTCTCAGCCAAATCCTCCCATATTTTAATGTATTTTACATGAGGGAATTGTTCTAGAAGTTTCCTAAGCTCCAAAGCCTTGTACTCCGGAGTATGGAGGGGAGAATTGTCCTCTTTACATAGCAACACGTCTGGAATGATACTATAATTAGATAAAATCTCTCTGACAGAATTGCTAATAGACTGAAGTCTCCCTGTCATTACTACTGTCAGACTCTGGGCCCTCGATTTGTGAGAGAAGAATTGGAAGAGGCCTGGTCCCGGGGTACAATGAGTACTCATGGGGTATATCAAGCTCTCAGGGTATATAACAAACTTGTTATAGGGCCAGACAGTCCCAGTTAACACCTCATACTGTCCGGGACCCTCTAGAGGACCAGGGGTGTTAATGAGTGTCCCATCAAGATCAAAGATGTATAACTGGGTAATGTAGTCAGATGGTCCTGTGTATATATCTATAGAGGGGAGGGTAGGTTTGGGTTTAGGAGTATTGGATGTTTCTCTGTTCAATTCAGTTCTATTAAATACCCGCCTTATATGTCCGTCAGCTGTCTCTACTTGTAAGCCTATTGTACCACGCAGTACCAAATTGTCAGGTTTGTTAGGAAGATCGTTTATATTTTTGGTACGAGCTATCTTGTTTAGGAGATTGTTTGAGTCTTTAGCAGCTCCAATAGAGGACACACTTATGGTCACATGAGGGTGTGAATTCTCTGATTTGATATCAGAGGGCAGTTTAACTGGTACTGTCTGCACCTTATCGTCCTGAACACACCCTAAGACAGTAAACTCAACATTACTTCCTAGTTTATACTCGTTTATGTCTGTACTCGTGGGTCTATATTGTAGAGTTATGTGACTAGCTTTGATGTCTGTAAAAACAGCTGGGAATTGTTGTATGAGGGTGTTATATGAATATTGAGTTAGAAAAACAGCTGCGAATAAGATGGTTGTAAGATTAGGAATTGTGTCCTGTTTGTGTTTACTTTTTGTGCCTCTAACTAAGCTCAGTAGAGAATTGTTGTTTACCTTTTTGGGGTTAATAACAACACTTGTATTATCACATTCCCAACGGTTCCTCATAGCAACCAACACTTCATAACCAACATTGTGTTTGTTCCGTTTATGGTATACTTTGAGAACATCTTCATCTGGACAGATTAACTCCAAAACCGAGCAGCTGTACCCAAAACACTTCGCCAAACATTTATAGAGAGAATATTCCCAATATTGAGAGTTTGTGTTATCAATAATAATCAGTGATTTGTTCCCGATTAGATTCTCTAGATACAAGTTCATACAAGAAGAATGTGCAGTACTCAGCTTGTTAATATCAAATCTGTATTCTCCAGTTAGATTATCTGTGAAGAAACTATCTGCACTGCAAATTGATAATTTCCCGTTTTTGCATTCGGTTGAGTTTTCTATTAGTGTGGATTTTCCGCTGCCAGGGAGTCCACGGAGTATTATCACGTCATATCCCTCGTGTACAGGGGTCTCATAGTGCATTATAAGAGAGAGGAGACGATCGAGCATATGTGAGTCCTCAAAATCTTGTTTCATGACATCTTCAATCATCTGTACGACTGGTAGAGAACTACAAAGTGAGATAATTATAAATACAGTCAACTCCCGTATGTGTTTATATATCCGTGTTAGACATAACAGGAGTTGAGTGTATAGCAAAAACTCACCGATTAGAGACACAAATATTTTTGAGAATTTGAGCCAGGAGGACTTCAGATAAGCCCTCCCTCAAACTAGAAATGTGATTAGATATAACAAACTTGTGTACATAGAATCCATCTTCTTCATTCAACTCAAACATACTTCCTAAGATTAGTGTCTCAACCGATTGAAACCCAAAATGAGTAGTTTTAAAATCAAAATATATAGAATGGTTCAGACGAGTAATGTTCATTTTCTTAGCCAAGGGTCTGGATAATTTGATTAACGTCATGTGAGGCTTGAAGGGGACATGGTTACCAGGGGTACCGATACCAGCCTCTTCAAATCTGATCTTCAGAGCACTGGCAACACGCGTTAGAGCAGAGTTGGCTTTCAAACACGCGAATATTACCTATAGGATGAAAATACAGAAGACTACGCTTAATAGGACCACATCAGGATCAGACCATTTGACCCATATAAGCGGAATCAAGGTGTTGGTTTATTAAGCGCAGTCTACAGCGTGTAGAATTATCACATCCCCTTGTGACGTGTTAAGACGTCAACTCCATTAGTAAGGCATACGAATCTCTATCCTGGGGAAAAGTCCCATAAAAGTCCCATCCATGATTCAAAACAGTCATATTAACTTCGTGTAAATAGTTAATGTATTAATCAGAGTTATGAAATACAGAAATAGAAGAAGCCTTAAGTATTGGCTTGAGTAGCTGACGAATTGTTGACTCATTGGCATAAACTATACCCCGAGGGGTGATTTCGCTAAGTAACTTAATTAATCAGAGGACAGGGGGGCAATCTAGACCCCTAAGTGACCCGATAATGTTGCTTTTCAAACTGTGACATATATTTCCCGTATTGAAACACAAGATAACAGAATATCTATTACACAGATGTGTTGCTATAGAATACGGAACATAAAGTCCATATAGAATCCCCAACAGAGAACTTATAGGTACAGTATGGGTTCAGAACTGAAACTATAAAATAATTTAAGAGAAAATTTTTAGGCAAAAATGGGAATTTTGAAATGTATTCTAGAATTTGGAGAAAATGAATTGATACAATTGTGTATTCTTATTTGTATTATTTGTATTAATGTAATTATATTTGTATTGACAATATACGTAAGTGTTTTGCTTTTCGTGAGGACGAATAGAGTGAAAAGGAGGGAAGTTAAAAGGTGTGAAAATATGAATATAAACCCTCTGAAAATTGCTGAAACTCTAACAAATACATCGAAAGAAAACTTGATAAATATGCAGGATCGGACAAGTACCAAGATAGACCCCGTGACTGGACAAGATTGTTCCTCAAACAATTCCAATAGTTCTAACATTCCATGATATCATCCTAGCAACCAGTAATCAGCTGATTAGCAATTTTACCAATCAAATCATGGAGATTGTAATTATAGATTATAGAATTATTATATTTTAACACGCCAATTAAACTACAACTCATCTACCCAACAAATAAACAACAAATAAACAACAAATAAACAACAAACAAACAACAAACAAACAACAAACAAACCAACAAACAAACAACAAAAACAAACAAATAAACAAACAAATAAACAACAAATAAACAACAAACAAACAACAAACAAACAACAAACAAACAACAAACAAACCAACAAACAAACAACAAAAACAAACAAATAAACAAACAAATAAACAACAAACAAACAAACAAACAAATAAACAACAAACAAACAAACAAACAAACAAACAAACAAACAAATAAACAAACAAATAAACTACATATATCATTTAACACGCAGAGATTTTCAATTTATTCCTTTATTACACCCGAAAATATTCAAAATATTGCAAAAATAGTAAAATATCCAGTTTTCATTTCCCTCTGGATATGAAGTTAAAACCGGCGACAATCAAGGGATCCCGTCAAGTAAGAAACAAACAAACAAATAAACAACTTACTTGATCTCTAAAGCAATCTACACCATTGATTTCTATCTTATTAAACTGAGGTAAAATCCTACATAACTCATTTTGAAAATTTCCAATAACTTCAATAGCTCTATACATCTCATCTTCTGAATCTATTCGTATCATAACTAGCGTTACGTGTAGTCTATTGACGTTAAGACATGCCTCTTCTAGCATCGGACAGTTAGCTAGTACTCCCTTCTGGACATTCCTTGCTTGTTTCTGTATACCAGTGTCTGTTACCTAAGTGTATAACAAAGATAAATATTTGTAGAGATATTGAAAATAATTTGCAACTAGCCAACAGAAAGTACAATAATTCGTCCCAATAAATCTATGAAAAAGAACCATGGATTCTTACTTTAAAACACAGAAAATAATTGGGTCTGTCCTTATTCTGACTTTTCCTGTTAGCTAGTCTTGTAGCATTAAAGTTACTAGCAACACTACTGACGTCATCAATAGTACTCTCATCATCTGAATCCTCAATCATTAGCTCTATCTTTGCCTCAGCTGGGGAGATATCCTCTGTATCAGCTGTTACTGTCTCCGTAGCAATGGGTTCTGTAATGAAATATGTAGATTTTATGCATTAAACTCCTATTATCTCGAAATGCCCGCTTATATCAAAGGAATTATAGCGACCCATTGAGCTTCGTTATAACTGGAGTGGTGAGGTTATTGAAAGGTGTCAAAGCCCTAACTTCAGTAATGGGAAATTCGGGAACAATATTTAATAGCTCAGATAATAAACAAGTGTTTTAATTGGTAAACAACAAACAAACAAACAAATCATCACAACAATAACAAGCTCTCACCATTGGATTTACTCTTGGGATTATTAGCTTCATATTCCTGTATAACCTCCTGTATAGTAATATTAGTACCCCGAGAGCCATACACTTTATCCAACTGTAAGTTCTTATCCCAGACTACTACATTCTTATACTTAAAGTATTGTATTCTATGTTTAGGAATAGCAAGCACGTCTAAGTCTACTGTAGCTATATCTTCCCAGCTAAACTCTGAGAAAGGTCTTTCTATTATTCCCACGAATCTATCGAGATATCCGATAATAAAGCATTCGGAGGGTAGCTCAGGGTCCCAGATTATTCTGTGTATTACGTCTGTTGCTTGTTTCATGGGTTCCTTCTTCGTGAGGCCTTCTCCTGTCTCTTTCTGCTTGTTATGAGAGACATTCTAAAATAGAGTAAGTTACAAATATCAAACTGGAGAATTCCCTGGACGTTCAAACGTGACGTAATGCTACAAGGGGAAGTGCGTGCTATGGGAAATTAACAGCACCGTCCTTTAGTTTTACAAAAAGCGTAAGGGAGGGAGGGAGTCCAATTTAGGGAGTGATAATTGCTGAAAAGTGTAAAATAAACCCGACCAGTAACATGATATATTGTAAATTAATAATGAACCATTTTCTAGCATTAGAAGACATAACTAAACTGAGGAATATTATAAATGGGATCGGTTGTGATCGAGCCCCACACGACGATCAATGAGTCACTTAGAGATGAGGTCTCTGGTGTAGACCAATTGACATCCTTTATTTTGTTTCTGTTGCCCTAAAGACATTGGTTGGACAAGTGGCATGAGAGCTCTGTGCTCCTGTATTTACAGAAGAGGAATTTTAGTTCCTCTACCTCAGCGTTTCCCAACCTGAGGTGGTCTACGAGTGAGAAAATCCCTTGCTCTGCCTCCTATATAGTTGGTAGTGTGATAATACAACTTGGCTGAATATTAATAGCGTCACTTCCGAAATAGGGACTAAGAATCCTTGAACAGACGAACATTCTTGCATAATTAACATTGAGTTTAATGGGATAAGCTGACTTAAAGCAAATTAATGATGAACCATAATGTATCCTTTCAGAATAAAATTAAATAAGAAGATTTAGAAATTAGAATTGGCCTAAAAACCCAAAAACGCAAAAAACAAAACTGATACCTGTGGTTGTCTGATTGTTTACATGAAGACGACCTGGGAGCTTGCTCCCTTATTGATACAAGAGAGTGCAATATTTATTAATAACAACCCATACTGTAGATATCATTGGTGACGAAACCGTCGGCAAATTGTATTCATGTATCAGTATCAATTAGTTACGAAGCACAGCAAATAATTTGAAATTCTCGTCCCGTAAAATTCGTATTTTTTCCAAATTTATGAACAATTATTTGGTCAGATTTCCCAATCCACTTATTACTATTGGAAACAGACAAATATAGCAAATCGTATTTTCCTTGATAATACGGGAATTTTGACAGAGAGAATGTGATTAGATATAATCGAAGGAGTCAAAATATTTGTATATGAACCCCTCACTCCATTTTGGGGAAGAAATTCAGATGAGACACTGTATTTTACTGGCGTAAACAATCAAGTTTACTAAATCATAGATAGTAGGAGGAGGACAGCTCGAAAGTTTGGGATTACATCTTGAATAATGCAATAGAGAATTCGATATTAGAAAAATCAAAAAAGGACTCAACTTGAACAAATTTAGTCCACATTCTAATATACAACTATAATGGCAGGACTACGAAACAATCAATGATGAAAAATGGGAAGGAATGATACATGACAGAAGATCAAAGAACCAAAAGAACATGAAAATCTCTTTTTATAAAATAAGGTATCGGAAGATACCAAGGCATAAAAGCCAACTTACCTGTTTATTTGTTTATGAAGTTTGTAAAAGTTTATGTAAAGCAAATATAATTTGAAAACCTCCTTACTTATATCTGCTGTGAAATAAAATGTTATGGTTGTATTATAATATAGCAAGATTTCTGTAGTCACCCATAATGAAATATTATATTATTCTATACTATCGAATTGACAACTAAAACTATTCAAAAGTTAGGTTATTAAGGGCAGTAGAAATGAAAGAAGTTGCTAGCTAAAATTATGATAGTCTGTACACTCCCTGGCCAAAAGTATTGGAACACCATACCACTAATGACACATGTGGCATATGGAACTTTGTGAGAATATATGCATTGAATAGTCTGTGGATATATCAGAAAAGGCGATTGTAATGATAAAATGAATGATAGAATTAAGTTCACAAATGTTTGAAACTATCTTCAGCCTATACAACTAAAGCAAATGCATATTTGTGCCAAGTGTCAATTGTGGCCGAGTGTTCCAAAACTTTTGGCCAGGGAGTGTAGGTAAAATTAAAAAGTTCTAATTGACGGGAATTTATATGTACAATGTTTAAAATAAACCACAAAATCTTACAATTATTTGATCAGTATTCTTTTCTTTCTTCCTATTCCTTCCCTTGCCTCTCTCAACAGGCGCATTATCTTGGATTTCCTTTTTAAGTTTTGTTTCACTCTCCATTGATTTAATCATGCCTTCGTATAGCGGTTCTGTCACGTTACCAGTTCCATTAGCCTCACCGGAAATAACCTAGCGTTGTAAATGATTCATTAAAGAGAAGTGGAACCTCACACTGGGCCACTTACTGTGTACTAACCTGAAATTGTTTAATATCTTCAGTTTCTTCGATTTGTGATTTTTCGAGCATTTTATCCTTACTGTCATTACTCTGTAGCCATTCATTAACTGCTTCATACAGTGAGTATATAGCAGGTGACCCCTGTAGGGTAGAGGAAAGGACTTGTAGGTGATCGTCCAGGTCACTAGGAGGGTGACACTCATCCAATAGGATTGTAGGTGAAGACATTGGATAATCATCTAATGAATAACAGTAAATAAAACAATATATTGTAACCAATCAGATTATACTCTAATTCTATTATGTATGTAACCTATAAACTGATTGGTTACAGCTGAGTATGCAGATAAACAAATAGTATAAATAGCGGACATAATTCGCTTTCGTAAAATCTGTAATATTTGTAATATGATAACAGTCAAGCAGGTAATTATGTAATTATTATACACAGGCCCTGACTATACAAATCATAAATATTGAAAACTTACTTGATAGAATAAATGTGACCTTATGAGTAGTACTGTCCTCTTCTATTCTCTTTAATAGTTCTATAGTTACAAATATGGTACCATCTGGAGAGGTGTTTAGGTTTATTTCCTGCTCAATTATACTCTTCACGGTCTCTAGTTCTTCTCTTAGTCCAGCTGGTATAGCCTGCTTGCTCGCCATCAGAATCGATTTATTCGTGATAGATAAATAATATATATAAACTGTATGGCAATAAATGTATAAATATATTCATATCAGATTAGATGCCAGTTATAAGAAATTCAATTCATTAGTAGCCTCCCTCGCTGGGGTGTAGCTAAATACCAACGAAGTAACCATGGAAACTGGGACATAAGAAGTCACAAAAGCACGTTAGGGGAGCTGGTGAATATATATTCATATGTGGAATGCTATTATTAATGGTATCTGCAGTATGTGATTATACGTTATGTCCCCCGTCCAAGGGTGTTAAAATGGACTCCCCAGCTGATATTCGAAGTATAATATGTTATGTAGTTTTGATTATTTGAATCTTAATATAATTTAGCCTATTTATAGTACAAATGTCTATTCTAATTATAGATTATTATGAATCACCATTGCTAGCTAATCAGATTCTAAATTTAGCTATATTCTCATATTATATTATATTATGTTATAATCATAAGGTTTGTAAGAGGAATATTTGTAATTATCACACTAAAAATACGTATGTGAATACAAAAGTAAACAATAATTGTGTTGAAACAGTTTGTTCTAACAAAATAAATATATTTACACAATTGAGAGCATTATTATTAATAAACAGACAATTACTTACGTATTTTTTCCGCAATAATTTTAGAATCAAAGTCAATTTGATATTGATTGAGTCTCTTATCAAAATCCAATATCGCATCTTTATATGTAAGAATGAGGTTATCTTTATCCATTTTCAACTCCTCGGCGATATCTGCACCTAAAGTGCTAACAAAATCAATCCCATTCACCCATCTTATGATATCATTTGACTCATAAGTCACAGAAATTCGAAGTAGATCATTCAGCTTAATTACTCTGTCATACATTATTTTATACTCCTCTAGGGTCCTTTTATCATTAGAAAGGAGTTGGTCATCATGCAGGAGATGGATCTTGCTAGATGGAATGCGTGTGTGGTGGAATATACGTTCTTTGAGAGTAGCTATTGATTCATGAGTAGTACACTGAACCTGAAAAGTACCAGTTACATGATGCGATAAATGCATGCAGATTTCTTTAGATGCGATAGTTGATTTGGTCAGGAAGTCTAATCGATCGTGCGACTGTTCAAAATTTTCAGTATGTGGTATTGGTAAAGAGGATAAGAGGACTAGTTCAGAAGGTGTGTCATGCTGGGATTGTTGTTGAGGATAAGTGTTTTGATTTTGTGGTTGTTGTTGAGGAAATTGTGTTTGTTGAGGAGGAAAGTTTGTTTGTTGTTGATGGATATTTGTTTGTTGAGGAGGAAAGTTTGTTTGTTGTTGATGGATATTTGTTTGTTGAGGAGGAAAATTCGTATGTTGTTGATGAATATTTGTTTGTTGAGGAGGAAAGTTTGTTTGTTGTTGATGGATATTTGTTTGTTGAGGAGGAAAATTCGTATGTTGTCGAGGTTGTTGATGATATTGTGGTTGTTGAGGAGGAAAATTTGTATGTTGTTGATGGATATTTGAGTGTTGAGGAGAAAAATTCGTATGTTGTCGAGGTTGTTGATGATATTGTGGTTGTTGTTGATGAATATGTGTTTGTTGCTGTTGTGATTGATATGGTGGTTGATCAGGCTGTTGATGTTGTTGATAAGGGTAGTTCAGGTGTGAAGAAGCGCCATCCTGATAATTAGCATTAAACACAGGAAATTGGTTTCTACTGTCATAGTTAACATTTTCAGCAGGAGTTGTTCCAGTATAATGGGATCTATTGGTATTAGAAGGCGGAACAGCTAATATATTATAATTAGCACTAACTACCAAGATCTCCGATTCATGCCTTATCCCGTAGTTGCTTAATAGCTTGGATTGCTTCATGACGATGTCTTTAAATACGAAGGAGACATCTTGCTCACTAAATGCTATCCTATTTTGTAAATTTCCTACTGTTGAAAACTCGGAATTACCTGCAATGTTCATTTTATTTTTCGAGAGATCAAATAACTTTACATCGATCATGTTGCTAGGATTTGAGATAATAGTGAGTATAATCATTGTTCCACATCTCAACTGAGTGCTAGACACAAGCTGTTCGTTATCTAGAATGGAACCTTGAAATGTAAACTCTTGCAAATGAAAAGGAATTTTCTCCCTCCGTTCGACTTGATACTTCAAATCCTTAATCCTGTCAGTATTTCGTACTAGAATATCAACTGGTATCCCTGATGGATACACAGTTATGCTAAACGAGTCATCAGTACCGAATAAGAGATTATCCCCTGGAATCATGTCACAATTTCTTATTATTTGATCGTTCGGTAACAGCCTGTGATTATGATAGAGTTTCCTGTGTTCATTAGGAACATGCAGCTTCGATCTAATTCGTGCAGTCACGTCAGATACAAGTTCACTCGGTTTTACGTAGAAAGAAGAAACAGTTCCACTAGCTAAGATAACAAACACAGGAATTCTGTCTTCACAAGACCTCAGCTCTAACTCAGCCAATTGTTGTATATTATAGACCTCTACTACATTAACGTCATCTAACACTTTACCTTTGTAATAGCAGATATGTGAAAATAGATCTTCTAGCTGAAACCCAACTTTATCCTCAATCCTTCCAACAGCTTCATATTTGCTTATACTGATAAAGCGCTTCTGGCCGATAGGTGTCTTAACAAATACTTGTATTATGTCTGCAGGTGAATGTTGAATAGCTAGATAAATATTGTCTCCATCTCTGTAGCGGATAGAAGAGAATGTCTGATCACCTCTCAGCTCTCTTCCTTTATAGTTGAGAGTTTGCCGATCAGTAGGAATGCGCTCGTTCTCCCAAACTTCTTGTTTTATGGCAAATACAGTGGCTTGTTGGTCGAAAGGATATCGCATACACTTACCAGAAGGGAAATTAACAGTGACCATAATAACTCCAGACATAGCAATACAAGTTTGATCTCTGAAATCATAATCTCTAACAGTTTTATTATTCTTAAGCTCTTCGTCTTTGTATGATAACATCTGATTGTTGGCTGGTACCTGTACCTTCTGGCCAATCTCATGCTTCACTTCACTGATGCTCCAGGAAGGATAGCAATCCAAATCTAGCGTCATGCTAGCCATCTTTACATACAGTCTCATTCGTATTTCAAGGTTTAGACTGGATTCTTGTGAAATAGGGTATTGTGATATCTGCTTGTGATCTTCTAAGATAACTCCTTGAAATGATAGACGCTGTCTGTGAATTTCGCATCCTAGCTTCTCAGCGATTTTCTCCTTAACTGCATCAATTCTGTCAGTAAAGGTTACTTCTATTATTATCTCATTGCGGTCAGTCAGGATCTTGATCTGCATTTAGACTATAAATTCTAAGTAAAAGAGGTGGAAGGATCGAATATGATAAGTAGAGAACTCTCAAAATACGCAATTGATATAATAAAACACACAGCAGTATAGTATAAAATATAAAAATACCTGAATCAAAAAGATAATCAGTAATTCGGTAGAACAACCTTTCAGCCATTTGAAATCAGTCATAATTAGTATGATAGTTTCCATGGTGCTGATTAGATGGAGGTTGATATTCAGCTCGATGACTTCTATCCTGATTAGTGGGAGTGTTATAGAATGGTGGAGATTGGGGCAAGTTGGTCGACGGATATGGTTCAGATATTTTAGCATGATTATGATGTGGTTGTTGTATGTCTGGGTGTATTGGACCGGATTTAGGGCGATTAAAATATGGAGTAAAATCCCGTCGGGGCCTGATCCCGATATTTGACTCGGTGTGTGAATGAAGACGGACTACACAAATACACTGGATCTGCATGCAGGAAGTACAAGCAATGCTGGGTACACTCTCATCTTGGTGTTGTATAGGAGTACTGAACTGGTTAGGAGCTTGAAAAGGAATTCTGTTATCACTCGTACAACCTCGATGAGATGAAGACAAACAGTTAGACGCTGTTTTACTGATAAACCTCAAATTACATCCATTCTGTATACCATAGTAACATAGTGGAGCATTGGAATGTAAAACAGTTCCTTCAAACACGAATAAATCATCTTTTCGAATAGTGTAGCCCATTTGAATTAGATTTTTCATTAAGAATCGTACAGACAAGTATCTATCTATCTGAGGGAAATGTATAGTATTATTAGCATCATCTCTTAGGTAAATGCTAATAGGCTCTTCTGATATGTTAAGGAAGATAGTGCTGTTAGGTGAAATATTGAAGTTACCAATACAAGTATCATTGTCCATAGAAATTCCTTCAAAACTCAATTGCTGAACATGAATAGGAATATGCTCCTTCATTTCAATTTTCTGTTTTAATGAGAAAACTCGCTCTTCTTTAATTATCAGAATTTCTATTATTCTACTGTTTGAAGAGAGAATAGAGACTAAGATTGAATTGTTAGGACCTATGAACACGCTTTCACCATTTGAGATATGCTGTGGGTTAATATTAGCTACATTCCTGATCTTCCCAAAAAACAATTTATTGTAATTTGGAGGTAGTCTGAACTGATTCTGCATTCGTCTTTTGATATTTTCGAGGTTTTGAAAGTGTTTAAGACAGAAAGGCTCAACACATCCACTCAACAGTGTCATATTAACAACTTTAAATTCACTAGAAAACATTGATATTTCTTCATAGTTACGAATTTGGTAGAAATCAATGATATTCTCATCGGATAGATTGCAATGATTATAAGTAAAGTCATGATCATCAACTAGGAGAGAGCTATTAGTATTCACAAGACTTTTAAGCTTCCCTACTGTATCCAGACTACGAATCTTTATGAGCTGTTGATCCCCATTCGATAACTTTAACAAAACAGTTATCCATCTAGAATTATGGAAATCAATGTTAATAATTATTTTATTTTCTTCTCTATATTTAATATCCTCAAGAGTTAGGTCATCTTTTATTTCTTTACCAAGATAAGTCAGTGTTTGGTTTTCTACAGGTATCTTGAAGTTTTGGTAGATCTGCTCCTTGATAAATTTCCCTGATATCTTAACGTGACAGCTATGGAGTATGAAAGTCTTTCCAGACGAGAACAGAATCAAAATATTTTTAGTTATTTCTAGGGTAAATTTTAAATTTTGTCCTGGTTGATAGTGACTGAGAGATTGCTCGTTAGATAGCTCTCTATCCTCCAAGAATAACCGTTGATTCTCCACTGGTATTTTCTCTTTTTCAAAAATAGAATTCTTAATATCAGCGATATTAGAACTGGCATAACATTTGATGATCATTTGGTGATGTAAGAAACACACATTCCAGCTGTATAGTATATCAACTTGTATTCCACTGTTATCCACAATTTCTAGATCTGTCAATATCTGTGTATCTCCACAAATTGAATCATTAAAATAGATCTTTTGATGTTCTTCAATAAACCCTTTCTCAATTTTTATAGCTCTCTTAACTTCAAGTATTGTAGCGTTATCTTTAATCTCAATGTTAACTGCCTCGCTACACAGAAATGATACTCTAATGGAGATCTTGTGCTCAGGTAAAGGATCTCTAGTGTTCTCAATCTTATAGCTTTCTTGCATGAGAACATGATCAGGACGAAAGGGTGGTGGTAAAGGAAAATTATTAAGATCCACCTGATCAGGAAGAATGTAGCCACTAGGGTTACGCAAGACATATTGGCGTGAGGGATACTCACCCACGGTTACATTTTGTCGGCCATATCCACTTCCCATCATTGGTTGTATATTGGACCTGTAAGGGAATGGATTATATGGTAATCTCTCTGGGATAGCTGAGGAGCCCGAGGTGGACCCACTAGGACTAAAAGAACGGTAGTTTGGAGGAGGCAGGTCAGGCATTTCAGTTGCTAAATATTTGTTGGACTGTGGGAGTGGAATTCTCTCATTAGAGTAACGAGGGCCAATGTTTTCACGAGCATATGAAACTTGCGGAGAATCAAAGTTCTGATAATGGCGTGGCGGTTCAAATAAGGCTGGGAGATCGTCATGTTGTTGGTTTAGGATTGGTTGAGGTAAATCTTGAATAGAGGATGTTGGATTTCTGAATGGGTCACCCTAGATACACGTATAAATGTTTATATTATTAAATCTATTCAATAGATTACAACACACGTACACTCACTCACCGTAACATCTCTGGAACGCATACGGACTGGGGGTTGTGGGTCATTATCCTCTCGCTTAAGTTCCATATGCAGACAGGATTCATTCACTATTTCATAGCTAGATACTCTAGAATTATCTTCTAATATACGTCCTGAAAATGTCAGTAGGTACTGATCAGCTGCGCCGGATTCTTTGTGAGCAATTGTCTCTTTTATTGCATAAATCTTTGTTTGAGGAAGCACTGAAATAGGGAAATCATTATCATTATGAGTTTTAACTACAATCTGTATTTCCTCTTTCTTGAATTGCTGAATTAAATGAACAGTAACTTCTTTCTGAATTCTGTATGAAGATAACTCCTTATCGTCTTCAAGCAATTTACCAGCAAACACCAACTTCTGAGCTTCTACCGGCACTTTAGTCTCTCTTACGAGAATAGTTTTAAGATTCAATACTGTAGATTTTGAGTCTACATCAATTGGGATCTTTTCTGAATTATATCTTACAAAAATACTCATAATAGTTGGTCCTTCTAGTACTAGCTTGATAACTGATCCATCTTCTATTCCTGAATGCAGTAAAGTTCTCTCGTTTTCCAACACCACCCCTTCCAAATAGAGAGATTGTTTCTCTAAAGGAATATTCGCTTCGTTAGTAATCTTAACTTTAATATCACTGATGGTATTCTCAAGTGTCAAATTTGTAACTGTTTGTTTGGTTGTAGGGGCGTCAATATATATTATAATTTCTCCTTTAGGTCGTAGCTTAAGCTTAAGAGTGTCACCTACTTTGATGTGATATTTCGAGAGGCTTTTCCTAGCTTCTAATTGCTCCTCTTTAAAAAACAATCGTATTTCGTCTGTATGAATCATAGCAGTGCTCGAAATTGTTTGTTTCAGATTATCAATAGTTAAGTCTTCATTGTATTCAAGGTCTAACACCGGACCTGTCGGCATCTCAATCATGATACAGTTTGGATCCAGTTGAGTAATCTCTAACCTCAGCTTAGTACCCTCCTGGATCTTGTACTTAGACAGTTTCTCATTGTCCTGGAGTAGGATTGTTGTGAAGAATAGCTTCTGACGTTCAATCTCAATATCTGTGATATTACAAATAATGAAATGTTAGTTGACACCACTATCTAATTCAACTTACTCAAATCTCTGAGAAAATATCTTTTAATACTCAGAATGGTGTCATCAGGGTTGTAATCTAGAGTAATCAGATTATTTCCGTGTATAGATTCAATAAATATCTTCTGAGAGTCTGAACCTCTCTCTTCTACTTCAATAGTATTCTCTGTCTTAATTCCACATTCCCCTAACGTATTTCTATCTTGCAATACAACTCCTTTGAATTTGAGCGTCTGGTTATTGATGAATATTCCTGTGTATTGGAATATTTCCTTCTTAACAGCTAATACTGTAGTGCTGGAAGGGAGATCTGGAATACGAAACCTACTACTACCTGATTGAATGTTTAGACTAATACGGCTACCCATTAATCAACATCTAAGATATGTAACAGGTTATTTACACATAGAAATATCTAGTTATGACTGCGAATCTTATCTAATATAAGAATAGTCCGATGGGTGATAATATGCTTCTAATATAACCCCCCTGCCTTGTATAACTCATGAATCTGAATCAAATGTGAATACGATTGTACAAATATGTTCCCAAACCGTCAAAGTTACATATACTTCATCAGTCGCGAACCCTTGAGCTTCGATATAACGAAGTTGACTATACTATTACTTATACAACTCTTATGAATATCTCATTATTGTAAAGTTCTTGTATCATTAACACAGTACATATTACATTGTTACAAGTAATCAATTGATCAGGTTACCATTACTCTCTATAGCACACCAGATATCTCTTTAGTAGATAACCAAGCAGTATTCTTGGTACAGGAATAAGGTATATTGGGAGAATGTTGTTGAGAAGTATTAGGAGTAGAACATTTCGGAGAGTTAGATTTCTTAAGAATACTCTTCAGCTCGCTACCAGCACTCAGAGATCGTTTAAGACCTGGTTTAACGTATTGAGAATCTGAATCCATAATTATAGATGATAGCTCTGGTAGTTTGCTATCAGAAGGTTGGTATATACTCTCTAGAACATGTTGTACTTGTTTAGAATCTGGGATTATCTTGTTCTCTCTCAGAGCGTAAAATAACTGACTCAGTTTAGAGAACTCACTCTCCATACTACAGTGAGTATTCTCTTTAGCTGTGTAGAGTTGTTCTAATTGTTTCAGCTGTTTAATAAGACTCCTACGACTCTTCCTTAATTCTGCTATCTGAGATTGAAGAGATTCCTAACAATAATATTCAAATAAAATAATAGCAGAAAAGTTCCAACTTTGATTTGTGCTAACTATTGAATCCACATAATTGCCAAAAGACTGCAGAAATATACTCAATGAGATACTCTTATAACCGGTATAATATACAGGAATATATGGAACGATTTCCAGAGGATGGTCCTTATATAACAGGTATCCAATATATTTACCTGTTTAGCTTCATTCTCAGAGTTCTGTGTTTCAGTTTGTATCTTCAACTCTTCATACTTGTTTTGTATATCAGATAAAGTCTCCTTCATAGAAGAAACCTGCTTCATCTCTTCTACAAATAGAAATAAGTAAATATATCAGCTATAAGACAATATTTTCAGACCTCTCTCATCCTTGATGAGTAACTTGAACTGTCTCAGCTGTTCCAATTCAAACTCTTTGATCTCTAAAGCTACTTCCATCCCTCTAACTTCCTGTCTACAAGTGTTTGTCTCCTTCTTCAGACCATCTAGTGTCATAGATTTACAAGCAATCAGCTGATCCTTGGTGTTAATCTGATCCTTCAAGTAGTTTAGTTCTGCTTCTTTAGCTTTCTCTATTCCTATATTTGTAATATCCACATAACATGACTACGTCTATTTCCCTAGCATATTAATAATATAGAAGTGCTTATTAGAATTCCAGTATAACCTCCATGATCAGGCTCAAGGGAAACGGGCCAGTATTTTTCAGGTCCTGTCTCCCTGTTTGTGAAGATTCCACTGTACCTGTAAATCTCTTCTCGTGAGTTAGAGATTCAGCTTTAGCCTTAACTAATTCAGCTTCTAATTCTACAACATTACACTCCAGCTGTTTTATTTTAGTAACCACATCTCTCCCGATATTATCACTCTCTTTCTTCTCTCTCTCAGCTGATTCTAGTTGTATCCTCAGTAATCTGTTCTCTTCTTCAAACACCTCTACCTTATGAGAACTCTCCATCATAGCTTCTCTCAAATCATCTATTATATCATATGCATAATTGCCTTGGTCTCTTATCAAGCACCAATCCTCCCAAAAACGCCAAAGGAATGTAGTCTTACCAATTGTACGTGAGTTATGTGAGAGAGTAGATTGTACATCTTTGATTCTCTGTAAACTACGTCTATCTGACTCTGCTTCAGAGATAAGTCTACTAACTTCAGATTCTCTTGACTTAAGGGCCGATAAATCATTCTGAGTCTGATCTAGCTTCTTCTGACAATCCTTTAGATCGTTATCTGTCTCTCTACACCTTGTCTCACTCAGGCTTAACTAACAAATAAATACATATAAGGAGTACAGGTTTATTTATGAATAGGAATTTCCAGACTTTAAGTTTAAATGTTTCCATTTCTGATTCAAGATAAGCATTCCTCTTTTGACAAAGTTTTAGTTCCTCTTTAACTTTCCTTCCCTCTCCCCTTATCTTCTCTATCTCTACTAGACTAGCTCTCAGCTCCTCTCCTGTATCATCTACAGTACTGATATTACCAACAGCTAGCTTCTCTATAAGAATACTATTCTCCCTCTTCAGGGACTGTTCACTGCACTTTAATGTGTCAATAGAGTTCTGTAATTGTACTAGTTTTTGTGGCGTAAAGTTATCTGTATCAAATTCCTTAATAGAGTCTGTAATATCTCCGCTATGGAAGATAAGATAAAAATTACACAAATACATTACTGATAAATACAAAAGTTACAAACCAGCTGGTTTCTAGCGTAGAATCTAAACAATCAACTTTCCTTCTTCTCCTGTTAGCTCTCCTCATGTCCTCTCTCTGTAGAAGGGGGTGTAAGGAGGATAGGGTGTCTGGTAACTTATCCTCACTGGTCATAGCTATTTGGAACTGTTAAAATATACAAAGATAACTGTCAAAAACCATGAGAACAATACCAGCCAATATCCACTGGAACTAGAATTACTCGAAAATACAAAGTAAACATATTTTCATCAAAATACAATTAATATACAAATATTCTTTAACAAAATTTCCTGCATTGGTTTCTAGCTGTAGAAATTGATTCTAAGGCTTTTAATAGGTTCAAACATGGCTCATTGAGAGGGAGAGGGGGTGAGGGGATCGTTGAGGGGTCCTGAGGATCTGTAGTAATAGATGTGGTCTCTCCTTCAGGCGGTATGGTCGATGGAATGTTATACTCATTCTGGAGTAGTTTGGGGAGTTGGTCATGAATCAGATTGAGTCGAGAATAAATAGTCTGTAATTCAAAATTCTGCTCTAGGGGATCCTGCCAGTCCCCGAGTATTACTCCTTGTCTGGTTGCCTTACATCCCACAAAGGTCTTCTCTCTAATTAACCGATATAAATGCTTGTGTAAAGCTCCTACCATTTCTCAACATACACATAATTACTTACTTGTTCCTACAACATGACCAACTAGACCTCTTAAAGAATCCAGGATGGAATATAGCTGTTTGGTTCTTATTGTACAGACAGCATTTAGTCAGGGTAGACAGCCAGGCCCTCATATCATTAAGAGAGGTGGCTATCATGAAGAAGTATTTAGGTTCCTTTTCTTCAGGTGACTGTATACGGAGCTTAGGGAGAGCGTAGGGTTAAAAAGAATATAAATTAGGTCGGAACACATGTACAACAAACCTGTAGAGTATATTTAAAGCCTAAAGCTTCTGGGTCCATCTGTTCCACGTGTGTAATGTCACTAACTAGTATACTCCCTTTAAGATTGCCAGAGACTGAATCTGTGTAATAGCTTAGCAAATTACTAGTAAGTTCAAAATATCTTCTCTTAATGTTAATTCCTGTTTGAATAGAGCCAAGAAATTTGATGTTTGAGAGTTTGCACTTCTGTAAAATTCCAGATATCAGAATATACCCGTCATAACTCATCTGTTTTTGGAGTCTACAGACAAACAAACAAATAAACAAACTTTTTTGGGTATAATATGTGTATTTACTTTGTTTTATAATCTGTTACAGGTTGGTCAGGTACATCAATGAGTCTCTTAATGAATCCCTTAAGTTTTCCATGCATTTCTATTATGACGTCATCAAATGTTCTCATATACTCCTCCTTAGCTGTTGTCAAGTTAGCAACAGATTGTACAAGCTTGGCCAGGAGGGTGAGAGACCGTGAGGCTCTCTCATTGGGGAAGTTATCATATAGACAGAATAGTTTAGGTGATAAAATAGCAGCTGCGAAGAAACGAAGAAATAGAAATCCTAAATAAACAATAAAACAAATAACAACAAACAATTCACTGTTTCCTATAGCTCCTGTTATACCTGATACAGCAAGATAAGGAAGATTTTCATGATCCGGGAAGCGATCAGCTGACATAATAAACAGCTGTTTCAGAGCTCTACGTATTAGTATTGGACATCTGGATTCTGAGCTCAGTATAGCACCCATAGTAGTCATAAGGTATGTAGTGAGCTGTTCACCAGCTGATGTAGTAGGGCTGTCAAATAGTACTGCAAGAGATATCCGTTTATTATCGGGCGTAGAGGACAATTTATTCGGATCTATTTCACAGTTCTTATCCTCCTGGAGTAACTATATAATAAATCAATAAACAACAACAACAACAACAACAACAACAACTGACAATAATGTAACGAAATGTACTCACCCTTTGAATGGTATATTGCAAAGTATTCTTAAGATAGGGAATAGAAGTCAGTTTGAGTAGATGATCATAACTCTTCGAAGTTAGAGAATTAGCCCTGAATAAAGTGTTAGGATCTTTCACAAATATTTAGCTCTGCGTTACATACACAGTACAGATATGGTAATACAAGATCTATTGGGAACGGTGCAGTAAATATGTAGCCTATTGAATATACAACTAAAAACTCACCAGCTGATAGATAGAATGTCATAAGGTTCCGAGCTGTGTTGCCCAATGGAATGACAGAGTTCTTAGAGAACAAATCAAACAGCTGACTGAAGTTATCATTAACAGCAGCTGTCATAACCTCTCTCAGGGGTGAGTACACCTCTCCCCTCAGTAGGTATTCTCTAACCAATGATACCTTAATTCGTAGAGACCCAAGGGACTCCTATACAACAGTCCATATAATTGAGATTATTACACATTCCTTAGTCCATAACAGTTACTAACCTGTACAGCTCTATCTCTAGTACGAGGTAGAAGTGAATACCATTGACCCACAGCTGTATCCATGTTAGAAATCTCAGAAAATGGTATGATAACTTCTCCCATAAAATCATCATCTATAATATCCTTATCTAATACAGTAATTACGAGAGAAGAGCTGTCATTCAATTGATTAGAGGCTAAAGGAAAGTCAAAAGATTCCATCCACGCAGGAAACCTTGTTCTGTCCAATTTCTTGGTTTTATAAGTAACACCTACCATATGGGGGAGGATAAGACAATATAGGACAATAGGGGACCAGTTGGTATGTACCATTAAATGTGAGTTGACAATAAGGATCAGCTGACCCACCAACATCTTTAGCTGCTAAGTCTTTTGCTTCACTGACTAGCACTCTAAGCTTACTACCAAATTTAGCTACTGCTAAATATATCTCTCCTTGTACCTCATCACTCTTCTTAACCTATAAATTGCATATATTCATATTTTAACACCTGTAGAGATAACAAACAGACAAACTTCATATAAAGGAAACCATCCATTAATCGGTCCGCTCCCTATTTGTTCCCAGCTTAACATGAGTCTGCCCAGTTTACGAGACTTTATGGTATCATCATGGGTAACTGTGAATGTGACATAATGGAACCCTTTCTGAGGACAATGGAAGTAGAACTCCTCTGTCCATAGAGGTGTAGATGTGTGGAATTTAGTGGCTGTACGACATATCTTAGTGTTATCGACTGTAACACCACAGTAAGGATTAAGAGAGCAAGCTTGTAAGAGTATTCCTGGTTCTAAGGATTTGGCTTCCGATACTTCTATAGACAGACCTGTATACCAAGTCATCCTACACACAAGGGTTAACTGTTCATTTTTGTCAAGCACATAGGTTCCCAACGGACCAGTTTCGACCCCCTATACCAATTTTAATACATTATATGGTCCCCTCCTGTCCTCCTTGGACCATCAAGGTGTTCATGTATCCTCTTCTCATGGGTTTGCCCTCTTAACAAGTCTCGGGGGTGTATAGTAAGTATATTAGTAAACAAAATAATCAATAAAAATACAAAAGAATAACAAAAATATATAAAAGCAATGAACAGTTCGTATTATAAAGTCACCAGTGACGACTATCCTCATGTATTTTCTGTGCTAGAGAATTCCTGCAGTGCTCATCGTCTAGTTGTACCCATTTAGCCCTGTTTATATTACATCCATCAAGTAGAGGATAGAGACGTTTGTTGAGCTGAGCTAGGTGTTGATAAAGTGGGAGACATATGCCATCTATAAATCCTACTTGTAGTTTAGGGAGTTCTGATTTTTTCTGTCTATCCATGATCGGGTGAGGTGCTTGTCCAAGTTTCTCCCTCTCAATATCACCCTGTTGCCAGAACTCCTCTGCTACATGATGCGCCACTCTATATTGTACATCAAATGGTTTAGTTATAGATGAAAGATCAGCAGCTGTCATTAGCATAGACAGTAACAGCTGTTTATGATGTGAATTAAGATCATCAAATTTGTTATCTTTTATTAATTGAAATAATTCTACTCTCTTTTCAAAATATACAGCTAAGTCCGTAGCTAGTATAGCTTTCTGTAGAAGACTGAGTATAGTGGAGTACTGCTCCTTGGATAGACCGGAGAGGATCTGGTGATCTTCACACTGTAGGATCAGAGCACAGTGTCTGGAGAATACAATATAGGTGTTAATAGTTCATAAGGGTAAGGACCAATTACCAGCCCCTTCAGTATATTTTAAGAAATACAGTTAATCCTCAAAGGAACAATAAATACTCCCATCCATGTGGAATTCGGTATGACCGATATATTTATGTTACTTTGAAAGTTCGGGGTATATTTATACAATTTCTATCCAAGCGTGTATTACAATATAACAGATAATTCAATTACAGCTTACTTGTAGTGATGATGTTCCATCGTACTTGTATTATAAAGATTATACAGAGGAGTATCAAATTCCTGCTGGTATTTATTATTGGTTCCTCTGTGATCTACATCATGAGCAAATGAAGCAATCATGAGAGCTAACTTCTCCAAATCTGTGAATCTAGTAGACATACCCCCTGTCTCTAAAATAACGAATATGGAATTTGCAACATGAAAAGCATGACACCAATTATGATACAACACGGGTCTGTAGTTCTTACGAAGTGTCAGAAGGAATTTGATTAAGCTAGTCTGATCAATACTGAATTTCCTAACTAATCCCAGGCTCTGAAACATTGATACAGCATACAGTATACTATTCTCATCATCCGCATTATCTAGATAATAGTCAAAATCAATTAACCCAATTTCTCCAGCACTAGGTATCATCTGTTTGGATAATTTCTTAACATCCTCTTCGGAGGCTACGATATGATATGTTAGTTGCTCGATTGTGACTTTTTGCTGAGCTAATAGTGTCCTAGCCCGCTCAAAATCGTTTATATGTTTTATACCCAATCCGCAGAATATGGCAAAAGTTGCAAAATTGGATTCATCCACCTCGTTAAAAGGATTTTTATCAGATCGGTTCACGAACTGTGCTACTCCCACAATCTCTTTGCCTCTACAGCATATTGGCATCATTAATACATTCGTATCTCCTTCATAGATGTTATCCATCTCAAGACAGGATTCTGATAACGGACTCATGTCTCTCAAGTTCAAATTCTTACAATTTCCTAAACAAAAAGTCATTGAAAATAGTGTCTAATAGTTAACAGCCACTTAATTTACTGCCATGTGGCAGTTAACCTTGTGCCACTCTTTTCAAAAATATTATATTTAAGAAATTTTACTGACCTGTTCTTGCTACGTCATAAACAAGACCACTTCTAACTGACAAACAAGTAGCACTCAATCTCCTGATACTGAATTTAGATTTACTTCTTGGTAATACTTTCTCAGGGGCGAATTCTTTGTCGCTATCAGGCTCATATGTGTAAACTTCACTGAAAGTGGTATCATCATCTAAACCTGTTCTCTCCTTCAGAACATAGACGGTACATCTCTCACAGTCTAGCATCTCATAGCTAACTTCCATTATTCTTTTAGCAAAAGTCTCCATTGAAGAGAAATCATTGTATAATAGTTCTGCCATGTTAAGGAGATTGTGTTTGAATATTTCTTCTTCTTGTACTCTCTCAAACCTCTGAGCGTTTCTTATGCCTATTCCACAGAAGGTCAAGAACTTGGCGAATATCTACACGAGAGTATTGATAACAACAAATATGATGTAATAAACAACAATATAATTAGGTAGTGAGGTCGAACTTAACTACAACAAGTGTATCATCTTCAGAGCATACCACAGGACACAAGTGGCCCGTGTACATAACATTATGACACCTCCAGAAAGGAGTTTAACGACAACAACACCAACAACAACAACAAACCTTTTCATCTTCAGTAGAGAAAGGCACAATAGACTTACTGGGTCCTGATTTGTTAATAGCCATAGCAACACCAATAATGAAGCTATCTTTCTTATTACTACTCTCTATCTTAACAGGCATACATAGCACAGATTTAGTCAAATATCCGGTCTTCTCATCTACTTCTTTGTTGAATCTGTCATCCTGGTATGCATCAGGTATTGATACTGTCTCTCCTGTCTTAGCTACATGACCTACTATACCTGTACCCCAGCCTATTGTCACCTCAGGGAAGGATGAGTCAGAATGGTAGCCGTCAGAGGAGAGATCTGACGAACCCTATGGTATCAAGTAACACCTTGTAAATATGGAATATGCGTTTGGAATGCTTACTACATGGAGACTATACACGGGATTATTTCCCCCAATGAATTTATTACAGATATATAAACCAGAACTAACCTCTGAGATGTCAAACACTTTAGAGACTAGTCGTCTGGAGGTATCAGTACCCTCTACAAGGAATAGAGAAGATCTATCCGCATTCATTAATGGAGATACATTACGCATGATTTTAGTGCATAACATCACTAGATCTAAATCTGATGCTATGTCTTTAACGAGCTCTATAAGGAGGTCATGGTCTGGGAGAGACCCTAAGGATCTCAGATAGGAAGTGTTAGAGCTCTCTGAGGTAGGGGAACCACTGTCTCCGGGGTCTGAGTATCCGGAACCTAAATGAGATAGTATATTATTAATACGTAATCATAGATGTTCTATACCAATTAGCTGTTTTACCTCCTGTACTTTGGATGATGGTCGGTTGGTGTGTTGTAGACCATCTGCTCTTATTTATGCTTGTACCCTTCTTACGGCTGAATAGTCTCCTGGTGCGAGATGGCCTGGAGGAGGACAGCTGATCCACTTCACTTGGCGCGTAATAGTACATGTAATAGTGTCTAGCGAAGTCTGGATGTGTCTGGAGATATTGCTCTACCTCCTCAGGAGAGAGTGAGGATAGTGAGTTAGGGAACTTTAAAATACCTACAGGTTGTTCCCCTGGTGATCTGACAGTAGGTTTGTTATTTATCGTAACATGCTGTATGTGATGAGCTGGATTAGTTATACTGTTAGGTCGTCTAGGATAATTTAAACTCATACTAACACACAAAAATTAGATAACAGTATGTAGCGCCTGAAATATCGAATACCCGCCTGAAATAACTACAGTAGAGCTCTGATAAGACGTAGCCCCGCGGGAAACTTACAATAGTAGGTACTAACCGAAGTGCTATGTCTTATTCGAATATTTTCCTATACAATTAGTACAATTGATGTCAACTAATTTATCCTTATAATTCCAGAAAGTAAATTTTAACCGGGGGGGAGGTTACCAGGACAACTTAGATTAGGAACTAATTAATCCAATCAGGAACTAATTAATCCCATCAGGAACTAATTAATCCCATCAGGAACTAATTAATCCCATCAGGAACTAATTAATCCAATCAGGAACTAATTAATCCCATCAGGAACTAATTAATCCCATCAGGAACTAATTAATCCATCAGGAACTAATTAATCCCATCAGGAACTAATTAATCCAATCAGGAACTAATTAAGCCAATCAGAAACTAAAATATTGATTATTCATATAAGGAATCATATTACAATCAGCTTTTCATATTGTCTCTTTCCTAAAATATCTTAATTCTCCCTTCTTTAGCTATTCACTAAAACCACTTATTGTAATCAAAATAAAATTTGTAGAATAAATGCTGACAACAGAGGAATGAAAATACAAATTATAATCTCCTCTGAGTATTTATAACCCTCTACGTATAGAGGTCAATTATAGGGTCATTTGATATGGGAAGTGAATTATGATTGGCATTATTAAAAGGATGTTTGCCAAGGGCAGAGAATCCAAAGTACAGATTTATCTAAGATTGATAGAGGAAGCAAGGGCAAAGGTCCTGTAGACCTGTAGTGACAAAACAGGATATATAGTACATAGAGATTGTTGTCGTGTTTACCTCTATAATTCTAACACCTGGATTAATGTCATTCCAAATACAATTAGACATGCCATACATACGTATAGTTTAAGACCTCTGAATACTTAACATTCCTTTGTAACAATTTCCCTGAATTATACACTGAATACCAGTTATAAGAGCATCATCAGTAACTGGTACTAATGTTCTTATAACGGGTACCGTAAACGGGGGCTACTTTGGCCCACTGGGTTTGCTTTAGCCCAAATATTGAAATTTCTTACGTATCGAATAGATAGTGTATTTGTTTTCCAACTTCTAAAATTCGTTAAAACTTTGGCAAGTCATTTTCAAGTCAATACTGAATCCAATCTAGTTTCTTTGGAGCTTTGAGATTTGGGCTAAAGCAAACCCAGTGGGCCAAAGTAGCCCCAGTTTACGGTATGTGGTAACAGTGAATGCCGGTTATGAAAACACATTTGGATGTATGAACCATATTATAGATCCTGATTCTGACAACATACCGGTAATAAGAACCAATTTTATTACTACACTAAGATTGTTCTTATAACCGGCATATTCTACGACCGGTCTTCTTCTATTTCCCTATAATACTGAGAGAGTAACACTTCTTGTTAGAAGTAATATATGTATTAAAGCATATCCGTATAAGTAATAAATATTTATTCGTAAATAACAACAATAAACAATAATAAAATCAAAATCATAATAACAACAAACTACAGAGCATATTACATACGAATAACATAAATATTTACAAAGACATAGCACGTACAAACATTTCTACATGTTGCTTAATCTGTCCAAAAACAGATCTCAAACCAAGTTTTAGAAGCCCTGAATTATAAGCTGTCTTGAACATCCTCTGGAGAGACCCTCTGACATTAATCTGTACAAATACGGTACAATAAGTGTGTAGTTCACCACTGGGCTCAAAATGTGGTCTCAGGATCAAACCACTTGGTGACAGAAGTATTTTTTCTACGTCACTAATTTTAACTGCCTGAGGATGATTCATTCTAGTAACTACCATTCCAGAGCAATTGTCCGTATCCATGTAGGATGGTACCCAATAACGAAGAGCTGTTAGTTCTCGTTTATCCATATGAGGAATAGGCACATGGTAGTAGTTCTGTATGACAACAGCCTCAGGTTCTTCTGGAATATATTCTAGGATAATTTCGTTACGAAAGGGATGGTCAAAATTTCCTCCTACTTTAATTGCATTTTTAAAGTATTCTAGAGCTATCTGAGGATCTGCTTCTAACTTCCCTTCTAACTAGAAAATATGAATAATCAAATTCATATTTTTGTTATTTAAGATTCGATGAAAATGGTCACCACTTATTATATAATTAACCATGGATGGTGTAATTCGTGTATTTTATCTTACACACAGATCCCCTTCTTCCAACCAAGCGATGATTGTCTCAAAATGACATAGAACACCATCCAAGGAAATAAACTAAACCCACCATCCATGGTTAAATATAGGAGTCATACAATACCTTAATTAAGACAGGATATTCTGAACTGAATTTAGTTCTAGCTAGAGTTATCTCATGACTAGTATCTACTTTCTTCCAGCTTGTAGACTCTACTTTATGTTTCATTGATAACCACTGGTCTATACGCCATCTACTGCTACGGTAATCCTCTAGGGATGTGAGATCTAAACAGATTTATTTGTTAAAAGTGTCGATAATTGAATATCGATTTTTGGGAAATTTTCAGAGCTATAAACTTGAAAGTCGGTATGTGTGTGTAACTCATAAATCCAGGAAATGTTCCAAATACCTTAGGAAAATATTCACACCTCTCTGAGACAGGTGACAAAATATAACACCCTATCAGATTTGAGTGTTTGTAAGACATTTATTTGTATGAATAAAGTAGTTAAGCCTATCTTTACTGTAAATTGATTGGTTAGAACCTACCAATTGATAACGGCTTATTAATACAATCATATACAGAGCCTGTACAAGTCTCAAAATCCAGATCATCCTCATCATCAGTAGATGATTGAGGATTGCTATCAGGGGTGTCAAGGAGGATTGGATCGATATCAAGACTAGATAGAGGGGGGAGGGAAAACTTCTTATTCAAGGTAGGAGAGGGAAGGCTCAGTTCTGAACTCTTTACTCCAAGCATTTCACTCATTTGTCTATCGAATTCCTCTGTATCCTAGCAACGAAACAATAGTCAAAATGTACGAACACCTGATGTACGTATTTTAAAGTAATACTACTTACCACTCCATTAGGATCAGAAGGTTCATTATCTGTAACAATAGTCAGGGGATCTTCCTCTCCACCAGGGGTAGGTCTAGCTGCTCTCCGGGACATATTCCGAGACCTGAGGGTCTTAACACGTCTCATTGCATCCTGAGGAACACCTATGAAATATATTTATCACAACAAATACAATATCAGCCTACTGGTAAACCCTCATATCTGAAAGGTGGACACATTCGTCACCTATTGTCAGAGGGTTTGAGAGAGATCGATTTGACCCTTTATCACACTCCACACACATACCAAATTTCAATTTTTATAACAAATACCAGTTCGTCAATAAACTTCATCCTTACCCTCAATAGCTGCCTCAATAGCAGCCATCCATTCCTTCTTTTCCAGATCACTCAAACAACACACATAATATGTACGAGACGACCCGTCATCTATAAGCGGACCTACAGCGAAACAGTGTAGCTTTCCTTTAGCAGCTAGCTCTATGATTCTAGTAGTGTATGTCCTATCCAGAGGGATTATCCCAGCTGGCAGTTCGTCACTACACGACTTGAAGTAGGACAAGGAAATGTAACCATGGAACTCTGTCAATCGAAAAAAACGGCGTCTCCAATTCTTGGATCCCATGAAGGTCGATCCGCTCTCCTTCAAACACCATCCCGATTTTATAAGGGACGAGTGATAGAGGAGAGGGGGAAGAGAATTAGATTTTGTAACTCCAGTGTCTGTGCTCATTTAGTTCTGTGAAATAAACATTATCCCTTATGTAAATTTATACTATTTGTCAGCCTAACGGACATTCCAAATGGACGTGTTAGTAACTGAATAGGATTCCTTTCAATAATTAATTATTTTAGGAACAAAATCCAGATTGTTTGAATGGAATTTCTAAGTTTGCAACTTCTAGGAAGTATCTGAATTATTTCCACAATCTGATTTAAAACCTCACAAACACCCCTAAGTAATCAGCCAATTTCTGGTGGACCAGCATCGATAAACAGTGATGCGACCTAGAGTAGCCGTGCACTAACAAATTCATAGAATTAGCCATTTTCATGTACGTTAGCTAGTGGCATGAATATTGCAAGAACCATGAACTTGTGAGCTTTGTGACATTAATAGGACATGTATTTGGCTAGAACTTGGCAAGAACATTGTTGTGACATGAACTGGCCACATGATTAGGCAAGTGGCAGCATTTAGAGTGGGGTAGGTGATAAACTAACATATTCTAGTCACCCAAGGGCAGTGTTGTTATTTGATGTGACCAGTTCATGCCACACAATATTCTTACAAAGTTCTAGGACATTTCATGCCAGTTCATGGTTATTGCCATCTGTTCATGCCACAAGTCAAATTCCATGAAAATGGCTAAGTTATAACTTTGTTCCCATTCCTGCCAACACTGCCCGCTACCTCTCCAACCGGGGGAAGAAGAGAGATCAAAAACTTGTATTTAAAATAAGTCATATGACTCATTGAATGAATAGAATAACAAAGAAATGGAATAATTTACAAATTACACTAATCGCCTCTTTATTATACACAATTGAGTGTTAATAGTAAACAATAACATTCTATAGAAAGTAAGTGACAACTAATAATAATAAGGAACAATAAAATGGGGGAAATGAGACCGAATACGAGAATAAGAAATGTACAAAGATTCGGTATTGAAAGTACATTTCAACATAAACACCAAGTTTGCTAAGAAAATAAAATCTATCGACAAACAGAAAGAGGAAGCGTTACGCTGGCATGCTTCCAAAATAGCGAAAATACGAAAAATGAAACTGTCGAGTTTGCCATCCTCCTCTCCTGTCCCTAACGAGTCAATCAAACTCGAGGGTTATGAGGAAATCCCGCCGGATGTAGAGATGTCTAGAGCAACGTCTTTCTATGCTTGGCACGATGAAAATCCTACACGAAATAAATCTATAATCGCATCCATAAAACCCCCTCGGGAACTAAATAAGAATGGAAATATATCGTTTACAGAGGTGACGAAATTCTATGATGAAGAAGAGAAGAATACCAATTCTCTTTTGAGAAATTATTCAAGGGGCGAAGTGACTGAGTCAAGGAAAAATAAATCAAGGAAAACACATGTATACATTCCACATGTGAATAGAGAGGGCCGTGTTGTCAGACAGGACGCGTTTCAACAGTTGGAAGATGAGGATGACTACAAACCTGAGGTTGAATTCAAACAGACAAATATTAAAGAGTTCAAAGAAAAGATGGAAAAGAAAATAGCCAATTTTCGGAGGACTCAAAGTGCTCCTTCACTTCCTGAACCAATTTCTACGAATACAAAACAGTATTTGTCGAATTTAGTTCGCAAAATTGACAAGAATAGATCCCAGCTGTCCGCCATTCGCAACAGATCAAATTCAAGGTTCAGTCAGGCTCTGCGGGAAATCGAAAAAACCGATGTTGTATTACCCGAATACACTGAAAGTGAAGATGAAGCGTTTCTCATGTCTTTAGAAGAAGATACTAACATTCCTTCTGAAGAAAAGGTTGCTAAGATATCCTCTATACTAGAGAGAGAGGATCGAGCGCAGAGTTCGACACTTTTCATAAAAAGCTCAGATATACGTTTAAGGAAACAGTTTGCATCAGAAGAGAAAAGGGAGGAATGTCAGGACGTTATCATAACAGATATGGAGCAACACCATTACATACGGACACTAAGAGGGAGGGGAGTTGAAAAGAATGATGTAACATGTGGCTGCGATAAATCTCATAGTTCTTGTTCAAGTTCTGAAGTGGAAGTATAAATATTTTTTTGAGTTAATTATTTCACAAGAATATATTACATTTCACTAATTAGTTCCATATTATAACAAACCCATAAAATACAATCTGTGTTACAATTATTGTGACGAAAGTATACAAATTCTGTAAATTCACAGAATTCTTAGAAAATATCCAAATACTTTATGAAATATTTTAAAGGGAAAGTAGAGTTATAAGGAGATTATCATAGCAGGGCAGATATGAAGGGTATAGACCCGTATTGTACAGGTTACCTATAAATTCCAGACCCTAAGCTATTTGGTTTGAACTGTGGTATAATGAGTAATATAATATTAGTATTTGTAATATTTGTAGGCACAATTATAGAATATATCTGAAGTATAATAGCAATTCTATATTGATTATAGCATTTGTATATTGTATAATGGCAGAGAAGTTAACAGACTCAGAAGGGAGAGAGGACTTGGTCTACATAAAGACAGAGGATGGTAGCTACAGAGGATGGAGGGTTGATTTGTTGGTAGACAACTTATCAAGCAAACTGGAAGAGAAATTATTGTTATGTGCCTTTTGTAATGGATTGTTAAGAGATGCTTGTTTCTATCAGGAAGAATTGAGGTGTGGTGTCTGCATTCCTGAGGGTGTAGCATGGCAACCAGTAAAGATGAACCGTGAAATTGTCTCCGATAAAATGGTAGTCTATTTATTGTTATTTACAAGTGTTTTTTGTGTTTATAGATGAGTTATTTATTTGTAGATTAGTTGTCCCCTAAAGAAGAGAGGGTGTGAATGGAGTGACACAGTGACTACAGCAATGGACCACCTGGAAGAATGTGAGTTCTTTCCTGTACTGTGTCCTCTGGGTTGTGTCTGTTTAGAAGGAGAGAGGAAAGGGAAAGTTATAAGACTAGAGAAGAGACGGATTCCAGAACACCAGAGAGACTCATGTCCCTTAAGAGAACTGGTGTGTGAATTCTGTGTGAATAATGTGAAGGCCTGTGAGATGAATCCTCATTTGGAGGTCTGTGAGCACTTCCCAGATCTTTGTCCTAATTCATGTGTAATAGAAGGAGAGGAAGGGACCATACAAATGAAGAGGAGAGATGTTCCTGCCCATCTAGCGGACGTGTGTCCTCTACAGAAAGTAGAGTGTCCTTATTGGGTCCATGGATGTAAAGAGGAGATGGAGAGGAGAGAGATGGATCTTCATGAAAGAGAATTCATGCATATTCACTTCAGATTATCAATGACTGATATGAAACTGAAACAAATTCAAACATCTCAAGAATTGAATAGAGCAACTGAGAAGATTTCAATCTTGGAAAATGAAAGTGAAAGCAAAACCAAAGAGCTGGCTACAGCAAGTACCAAAATCGAGAATTTAGAGAATCAAATTACTGAGAAGGATTCAGAACTGAAATCAATTATAGGAGTACTCTATTCTTATACACCTCTGCCTCTATCTACAGGACAATTGGAATGGAAGATTAAAGGTGTTAAACAGAAGATACAAAACAAAGAGGATACTTACAGTGATCCATTCTATGTAGGTTTATACAAGTGTCAGGGCTGTATTCGATGGAATTGTTTGAATACGGTAGGTGTTTCCATTCATATTATGAAAGGAGGTTATGATGATAAACTACACTGGCCTATCAGATACAAATATACGTTAATTATACTCAATCACATTAACAGTAATAATAATTATG